>ML104236.1:161156-279242 GCA_003697995.1 Taxidea taxus jeffersonii | reverse complement strand
GGGGGGGGGGGCGGTTCTGGAAGTTGTTTACCAATTGAATTGTGGCTTTTGAAGGGGCACATTATATCATAGAAAATTGTGTTTTCTTCAGTATTTGCTACTTCATTATCAGGAGAAATAGACTGTATCCAGGACCTCATCAATTTCACATCCTTGCCCCACCCCCAAAGCGTCTTTATGGGGTTTGAGTTTCTCTTCTCTACTATGGCCACATCCCTTCAGCTATTCGTCTGTGTCATTGTGGGTAGTCCTCTGAGGACAGACTGAAGAGTTTGGGTTAATCTTTTGTCTTACTGTCTGAACAGCACCAGTGAACTCTAAAAATATGAATACTCTGTAATGGCAAGCTCAGGTTTTGTTTCAGGATCATAAATAATCATGGGAACATGGCTATGTAAGGAAGGATTCTATGACATTAAAATTCTGTAATGCCTTGATTCTTAAGTTGCTTAATTCTCCTGAATTCTGCTTCCCCATTGATGAAAAGGAGCAAATGCATTTTATTTTAAACTTTTTCTAATAAGATTTGTTTTCCTAGGGAGAGTGGTAGATTATTCTACTTCTACCTAACAGATGTATTAATTTCATCCTGGAGACCAGTAGAGAGCCATTTCTACATGAAACTACCTAAATTTAGCTTCAGAGGACACCTTTCTTCCTTCTTTCTGCTTGGGAGGTGGGGATTATTTCCTCCACCCCAATTCCTTCCCCTTTGCTCTTCTCTTTGAAAAAGCCTCACCTGTGAGATTGCAGAAATTTACAACCCAAAGGGACCCATGTTTCAAGGTTAATGCAGTCAATCCTGACATTGTTCTTGAAAAATTATCAATTTCTGTACATGAGAAGAGTTGGTGCTGGGCAGATGTCAGACATTCCTGTGGCCATAAAGCCTGCCTATTTTTTTTTTTTTATTTCTCCTCTTTCTTCCACATGAGAATAGGAGTCTTTCTTGAGGCAATTTATCACCTTTGGCTCAGAAATACAATAAGGAATATAAAATATATAAAGATACTGCAGGAAGTAAATGTTTGCTTTCCTCTTTACCTGTGACACACAGAAACCACTCAAAGACCATGGCCCAAAAGTACTGAGCAGCACATGCAGGGGCCAGAGAAAGAAGAGCCCACAATCTTGCAGATCCTAGTCTCTTGATTGGAAATTCATAAAGCCATACTTCCTAGGTTGTATTATGCCCCAAATCACCTGTGAATTGAGTTAAAATTCAGATTCTGATCCAGCAGTTCTGGAGAGTCTGCATTTCTACAGAGTTCCCAGATGATGTCAATGCTAATGGCCAGGTGAGCATATGGTGAGTGGCCAGATCTTAGATACAGATGGCTTAGATAGCTCTGGTAGCTTTGCTATTCCAGCTATGATCTGAAGATAAGCAGCAGTGCCCTGCTGGGCCATTTTGGACCCTGAGGCCAAAGGAAATATATACTTAACAAATACCCTACCATGTTTCAAACCTTGTGGAAAATGTTGATAAAATTTCTACTGTGGAGCACCTGGGTGGTGCAGTTGGTTAAGTGTCCAACTCTTGGTTACAGCTGAGGTCATGATCTTAGGGTTGTGAGATGGAACCCCACATTGGGCTCTGCCCTCAGCAGGGAGTCTGCTTGAGACTCTCTCTCTTCTTCTCCCTCTGCCCCCCCTGCTCATGCTGTCTCTCTCTAAAATAAATCTCAAAGTAACAAAACCAAACCAAACCTCTCCTCCTACAACAACAATGGCAACAACAGTAATAAAGGATTATGATATCTAAAGCCTTGCCCTGTGCAGCCTGTTCCCAAGCCACTGTTGTCCTCAGGAGCCTGTGTGGTGGGGTCTGCAAAGAAGTATGGGTTGGAAATAACTGGTTCTGTTGCATAATAGTGTGGAGCTGTAAAGCAAATAACAGCCTTTTTTTTGTTTGTTTAAATTTTTTGATATATTTTAATCAGGAGTATCTTTACATTCATTTTAACCTTAAAAATATTGTGTTAAAAGATTGTTTTTGATAAGCAAGGTTTTGGGTGTCTTTTTTTTTTTTTAATATTTTATTTATTTTTTTGAGACAGACAGAGAGAGATCACAAGTAGGCAGAGAGGCAGAGAGAGGGGGAAGCAGGCTCCCCGCCGAGCAGAGAGCCCAATGCGGGGCTCGATCCCAGGACCCCGAGATCATGACCTGAGCTGAAGGCAGAGGCCCAACCCACTGAGCCAACCAGGTGCCCCTTGGGTGTCTTCTTAAATTTTGTGCTTGAGGCAAGTCCTCACTTTCCCCACCTTAATCCCAACCTGATCAGGAGCATGAGCATCACCTGGGAGCTTCCAGAAATGCAGGCTCTGAAGCTCCATCCCAGACTTACTGAATGAGAATCAGCATTTTAACAAGACCGTGAAGCAATTCATGCACATGTTGAAGTTTGATAAATGCCCTTAAGAGATCATGCTTTCAAACAGTCTGTGTCTCACCTTATCCTGGAAGAAGACTTTTGGTTTAAAGTTGACTATCAGACCTGAGATTCTGTGAGTTTCTAAAATGAAGATGGTCCTAAATTTCCTCTAGATTTACAAAGCTTGTATGAAGTATATTTATACAGCAGATAGCTTTTAGGACCAGCCATGAAGTCCTGTCTACTTTTTTTTTAAACTTAAATATGTGCAGAAATAGATTTCAACACAGACAGGTGGCTTTTACAACTAGCAACCTAGTCCCAGAAGAACCTTAAGGTAACAAGAATAGATCTCCTTTGGAGTCTGTTTCTATTTTTAATTTGTCTCATCATGAAGGATGAAGGACAACAAAAAATACCCTGAGTTCTTTGATGCACTCTCCTTCTTTTGATTGTATCTTTGAGGAGAGCTCTCAAAGGCATCAAATAAATCCATTGTCAGAACAATCTTCCAGTGTAATGAGAATGGAAAATGACACAATTATCTTTTCTTGCATCAAGGATTGTAAGGAGAGTTGGGAAAGACATTAAATGAAGTCTGTCCTTTGGGGAATTTAAACCCATGGTCTACCAATTGTGCCACCATGCTGTGGGAGGAAGTGAATACTCTGGTTTCAAAAGAACTGAATAGAAGTTTATAGAGGCTTTTTATCAGAAAAATGGTGGGTCTAAATTTGTGGCTGTTTAATGATTTAAAATATCTTTGACTGCACTATCTTTTGTATTCCATTTACATAAAATAAAAAATGTTTTTCATGATGATATAAGAAATGTATATTTCTAGGGTGACTTTATTGAAAGGTTTACCTTCTAGTTAAGCTTTATTAAATGTAACTCAATGGCTGGTGCACTTGTTACAGTGTCTCACTATGATACAATCTTTACAAGGTGAAGGATGAAGACATATGTTCTAGTCATTTCTTGGTCACATTCATAGAATACACTGTGCATAGAAATTGAGCAATTTTGTGGTCAATTTGATAACCAGAGGCTACAGGGGTTCTCAGCCTAAGGAGATACTGCCACGTGATATACATTTGAAAATATGTAGGGACAGTTTTGTTTGTCAGAATGACTGAGGGGCACTAGGCATTTGGTACACAGGGGTGGGGATGCTAAACATCCTCTGTGTGTGGGATAGTAGCACCCAGGGAATAATTATACCACCCATGACAGACGGATTCCAAGATGGCCCCATGGACTCTTTGCCTCCACCCTCTTTACCCTCTTTTCTATTCCCCACCCTTTGAGTGCTAGAGTGACATATAATGTGTCTCTTACTGTAGAGTACCACAAAGGTGACAGAACGTATGTGATTAGGTAAATGTGATTGTATTATAAAAGATTGTAATATCTTTCTTGCTAGGAACTCTCTCCCACTACTTTTGAAGAAGCTAGCTGCCATTTTGTTTGCTGCCCTACAGAGGAGTGTGTGTGGCAAAAGAGTTGAGAATGGCCTCTGGCTGACAGCCAGCAAAAAACTGAGGCCCTCGGTCTGGAAGCCTATAGACAACTGCATGCCTCTAACATTTGTGTAGGCTTAGAAGGATCCTTCCCTGTCAAGCCCCAGTAGAGAACCCAGTCTTCACTGATACCTTGATTGCTGCCTTATGAAGAATCAAGCTAAGTTGTGCCCAGACTTCTGATCCAGAGAAACTGAGAAAGTAAATGTATTTTGTCTTAAGCCATTAGATTTGTAGTAATTTGTTGATAACAAATGCGAAGCTGTTTTAGTCAGTTCAGACTTCTGTCATACATTACTATGGACCGAGTAGCTTCAGTAAGGGGCATTTATGTCTCACACTTCTGGAGGCTGGAAATGCAAGTTCAAGGCACCTGCAGATCTGGTGTCTGGTGAGAGCCCACTTCCTGTGTGTAGGTGTCCCTGGGTCTTTGTATCCTCCTGTGGTGGAGAGCAGAGACAGGGAGCAGGCTCTTATGTCTCTTTTTATAAGGGCACTAATCCCAGCCCTGAGGGTGCCACTCTTATTACTTAATTGTCTCCTCAAGGTCTCTCCTCCTCTTCCCATCATCACTGGGGGTTAGGATTTCAATATGTGGATTTTGGGAAGGCAGAAATATTCAATCTGTAACAATGCCCAAATGTCAATAGAACCTACACTGGAAAATACTGCCTATAAAATCTTTCCATATATGTTGCCTAAATTGATGAATTTTTTAGTGACCTTTCTTAGCAGACTTGATGAATTTAAACTAATTGGATTATTGCACACCCAAGTCATGTGGCGTTATGAGCACCTGCTGTGAAGGACTTCTTTTCATCACTGGGGCCCTGGTGCACAGCTGAGAGCCCAGAAAATAATAGATGCTCAGAAAGTTTGTTACATGAATGATGCGTACTCAGCCTGCAAGGGAAACCATAATGATCTATGAGTACCACTTTTAGCCTGTATTAAAGAAAAGCACACAAGGAGTATACGTGAAAAAACCACTGGCTTGAAAAATGGTCCAGTTGTAGATTTATCCAGTATCCAGGTTAGGAGTCTTTGTTTGTTTGACCTTGTTTGTTTCTGCTGGTTATTTATCACTGCATAACCCGCAGCCAGATTTCCCCACGTAAGGAATGCTTCTAGTGTATGCATGGATGCTTCCTTGAGGTGTGTGATAATTCTGCCCTTCAGGCTCGTTTCAGCCTGGGACTCCTTGTTCCTTTGGGTGGAGGAGGGATGATGATGTGATTTCTCTGATCCCAAGGCAGACATTCACAGAATTTCATTGGACTGCAGGTGAGGGTAGGGGAAGGGGAGGAAACTTGTCATTTGGGGGACCCAGGGCTAAAGCAAAAGAGGGCAATATCAGTATCCCCTCCCTTTGTCTTTCAAGGTTCAACTGAATATATGCAACATGTCCAACTAGTGGCTCCCATATTTCTAAGCCGCTTCTGCAGCTAGGAATGGCCACATGGCCCCATTTTGGACCATAGAGAGCGAGATTTGGGGTAACATTAAAAAAAAATTTTTTTTTTTGAAGATTATTTATTTATTTGTCAGAGAGAGAGGGAGTGTGAGCGAACGAGCACAGGCAGACAGAGGGCAGGCAGAGGGAGAAGCAGACTCCCTGCCGAGCAAGGAGCCCGATGCGGGACTCGATCCCAGGACGCTGGGATCATGACCTGAGCCGAAGGCAGCTGCTTAAGCAACTGAGCCACCCAGGCGTCCCTGGGATAACATTTTTTTATAAAGAAGATGGTTACTGTCATTTTCCCTCATCCCCTGCCCATTGGCTGAAATGAAACTGCTTCCTGGATTGCAGAACTGGGAGCAGCAGTGGGCTGGGGTGGTCACAAGGTACATGGAGAGCAGATTGTGCACGCCCTCTCTCTGCTTTGCATGCAGTGATGTCATCATGGTATCTTGAGTCTCTGTAGCATGGAAATTGGCAAATGCTACAAATCAGGAATTTGGTGGTGGTGTTGTTGTTTTGCTTACTCTGAGAGGTGGTTTTACGCTTTTACCAGCAATACCACCACATGAAAGTGCTATGTTGAGGACTGGGGAGTGAAACTTCCATCCTGGCTCTGCAAGTACAGAGGCCCCTCCTCACCTGGACTGCTTACCTCTGAATGGCCACACAGATGAGAAACACCTGCCACCTCGTTTCAGCCACCACCTGGGGAGTCTCACTGCAGCTGCCTAGCCTGTACACTAAGGGCAGACACAGAATAATGCGCTGGGGGCCACATGCCCGAGTTCTACACCCTCCCTCTGTGGCCTGATCCTACCCTCTCACCACTCTGAAAGTCACTGTACTGGAGTCTGGGAACTTCATCTTTCTCCTGTATTTCTGAAAAGGAACCACTTGCCAGGTCTTGGATAGAAAATACCCTTGTAGGAGCCTCTGTCACAAGGTTATGGCCTTGATCTTCCCAGACCAGTAGGTCTTTCATGTGAATTGCACATTGAAGAGTCCTCTGGAAGCTTCTTCTGATGGAGCCTGTGAGGGAGGCCATGGCCCCGTGGTTGGAATTTGCTCTGCAGTCCCACGGTGACTGGGAAGCCTGGGGAGGCTCTCCAGGAATTTTGTCACTCTTTTGGTTTCTGAGTGTGTTAATAAAATTTCCATTGAGCAGGACTCTCCCTGGTTTCCTATCCCCTGAGCTGTCAGGGTAAATAACAGTGCTTTGTACTTGCACCACACTATACAGACCTTTCCAAGCACTTTCGTAACTGCTGTGTAGCCTGATCCTCTGAGGCAGTAGAACTCAGGTCAGTGTAAATCTACTGCCTTTCAGATGAACACGGGGGCCAGAGCTGTTCACTGCTTTCCCAAGTTCACACTGAGCAGGAAAGAGCCCGTGTTTCTGAAACCTACAGCTGTACTACATCGGTGATTGTCTGCTCTTTGAGGTTACCAGGCCTGGGGCTGGAATTTTCACTCACACCAGTTGCTTCAGGGATCCAAGCTTTAATTTCCTCATTTGTAAACGGGATTCCTAGTTCTGTGTCGTGGCTCACTGTGACATCAGGCAGCACTTAGCATCGTATATTTCACGGAGGTGGCACACAGCACATGTTTGCCTGGTATCTCCTGGACCTGGCACAAGCCAGGGCAGGGCGAGCTGTCCATGGCTGTTCTTTTTTTAGACTTTGGATCTCTATTTGATCCAGGCCTTACTTCTGGATTCAGAGAATGCTAATGAAAAAGAAGAAGCCTAGGGAGGAGGCAAGGTAGAAAAAAGGGTCCTATTCATGTACTTAGAGGAATAGAATTAGAGTTGTCATAGGGGTCACAGTGACCTTTGGCACATAACACAGTTCACTTCTTCCCATAGGATTTTAGCTTCCTTGGGAGATTAATTCATTGTACTTTTAAATTTTTCCCTGGGGAAAGTCACAGGCATCACTATCCCTATCACTAGGCATGCCCACACCTCCTCCCCTGAACGCCTACCCTCCTCCCCTAGAAAAGGGGCTGGCTCCTTTGATGATCTCATTCCTGAGAGATGGTCAGAGTTTTGGAGAAACTAAAGCAGAGAAGCCCATTTAGCATTTGAAAAGATCGACATATATTTCAAAGAGATAAAGAACTTAACAGTTGCAAATTTTCTGAAGAAATTGCTTTAAGAAAAGGGAGAAGGGAAGAGTTTCTTCCCTTACTTTCACTGCATTTGTTCTCATATCTGTTCATTTCAGAGGAGTTAAAAAACCCTCCTTCCCTATAGAAGACTTTACTTAAAGATGACACCTCCTGACAAGCCGGCCTGATTGCCTTGGTTGGGCCAACCTGTTCTCTTCCTGGAAAGCACTTCTTGATGGCTGAAGAACCGGGAGATTGATGGGTCTGGAACGCGTGGATATGGGGTTTCGGGGTATGTAAGAATGGGCTTGAACAGAGAGACAGATTTCCAGGCAAAGCTTTGAAAGACACCTTGTTGTTTGAGTCTACATTCTCTATTTTACAAAGTATGACAGACAATGATCTTATAAAATTAAGTAGTAGTATTGCAGTCTGATGGCATCTTCACGCACATAGCTGAGGGGCTTCTAAGGGTCTTGCTGACTCTCAGCACCGGCAAATCTTCAGCATCCTCACATGTAGACAGTCGGCGTAAGGGAGAGAGAACGATGCCCAAAGGTGCAGCAAGGATTTACCTGGTGCTCCATGACCCCTCCATGGGGAAGTCTCCACTGTTCGTCTTCCCTTTCTATGGAAGATGCCTCATCCTACGTAAGATTTTTTCTCCTCCAGTCTTATAATGATGCCAACTACTTTGCATTGCTCTGTACATGCACTAATATACTCCTGACAACAGAACTCCTTTGGAGATAAAACACCGAGGCTCAGAAAGTTGAGTTCCTTGCTGCAGGTCACACAACTAATGCAGAGTCAGGACAAAATCAGAACAAGTGGGCAGCATTCTAGGATGTGCCCTACGGGCTCTGACAATAAACATCTCTTCGAAACTTAGTTTAGAAGTTTGGTGAACAAGTGCTGGCCAGCATCCCAGATATGGTCCAGCCTTAGGATTCTTAGAACTGCAGACCATGATCCATTCATGGGCCAGGTTGTCCATTTTACTGACTCCCAAGCCACCTGCGTTTAAAAAAAGTGATATGGAGTAGAATATAAAATATCAGAGTAATCACATGTGGAAAGGGTAAGTAATGGCTAGTGAACTTTGATTTCAGTTATAAATGTATGAAAATAAATCGTTCTTGTGAAGGCTTTAATATACAAGGCCACAAAACCTCAGTCTCCACAACCTTTTCATTTTACAGATGGAGAGACTGAGGTCTGCAAGGGAGTGAGGGGATAGCCTGAGGTCACAAAGCTAATTATCAGCAAAGCCCTAAATAGAATCAGAGGCACTTTTTGTTTTACCCTGTGTTCATTCTTCTTTCTTTGTCCTCCTTTTCGATCCTTGTGTAATACAGCACAGGGAGCTCAAAATCTCATCTCCCGTCAGTGTTAGACAGTGGCTTAATAGGGCTTAGCTTTTCAGAACAGAAATGAGTCCTGTTTGTTTTGAAAGGAAAGCTAAACTGAACAGGCTACTGGATGTTGAATAAAGGTCTTGCGGGATCAGGGCAAAAACAAGAAGCTTGTTTGTGAAGCTTCTTGGGGAAGCTGGGAATTGAGAATTCCAGGTGGTCTTGAGAAGCAGCTGAAATTTCCCTGCTCTACAGGGCTCTACATGCAGGAGGAGGCTAAACATGCCGGAGGAACTGCAAAACACAGGCTAACCCTTGCTGGAGAACTGAAGCCTTAGCAAAGGGCAAGATAACTACCATGTTGATTGCAAAGCCCTCCATAATTGGAGAAGGGAGGGAGGCAGTGGTGACCCAGCTCTCTGAAGGAAGGTTGGGCATGATGAATTACAGATTTGATTTCCCTAGTGTGGCATGCAAAGCCTTGGGGCATGCCATTTAGCTGCTCTGTGTCTTAGTTTCTCATCTGTAAAATAGAGATAAAAATCCTTCATTATCTTGCAAGGCTGGATGTGGGGATTAGTTAGGTACAATATGAAGATGAGTAAGGGTTATAAATTTTTACAACTGTTAAAATAAGAAAAGGGAGGAAGAGCATGAAAAAAGAACAGAAGCCACATGTTACTGTTCATTAAAATCAGGTCATAAGCATCTAAATGACATGGCCTATGTTAGTTTCTGAAATTGTAAAAACTACCTTGCATCCATAAATGATATTTTTATTTTTGTGAATAGAAGACTTCTTCCAACTGAAAGAACTCACAATGGCTGAAGCCGGAACAAGTTGAACAAGAAAATAAATAAAGTAGTATTTGACTATACCTCAAAGTATAAAGTAAATATCCATGAGTCTTTGCTGACATAAATTAATTATGACATGAATTAATAAATGGGAGAGAAGAGATAAGTCTGTTCAGAATTCAAAATAATTCTTGAGGATACTCTGCCCTCAAGGAGGTGAAGCATGACTCATATGTGGGCTGCCCATGGAGATGCACTTCCAAAGAGTACCATATGGAACAGGTCGGAGGGAAGAATAATTTTATGGTGGAAAAAAATTGACAGTCACTACCTCAGCAAGGTGATCAAAGTCAACATCAACAAAGACAAGTCATGTTGATAGTATGTACCCTTGATGTCAGGTGATGAGAGTGGCACTTTACCTCTTTGGTCTTCTTCCCAAAACCCGTAAACACAGTCTACTCATGAGAAAACCATCAGACAAATGCAGATTGAGGCACATTCTACATAATGTCTGACCAGTACTTCCTCAAACTGTCAAGGTCATCAAAAACAAGTAGACCCTGAGTCTCACGACCAACAGGACCCTAGGGAGACATGATACATACATATAATGTGGAATCTTGGATGGGGTCCTGGAAGAGGAAAAGGACATTAGGTGAAAACTAAGAAAGTCAGAATAAAGTATGGAATTTAATTAATAGTGATCAGTGTTGGTTCCTTAATTGTGACAAATATACCATACTAATGGAAGATGCTAATAGGGGAAACTGTGAGGCATAAAAGGACTCTTTTATTATCATTGTACTTTTTCTCTAAAGCTACTCTGAAATAAAAACTTTATTAAAACAATGACTTTCTAATCTAAAAGTTATGTTAATTTTCAGATGAGCTTCAGCAAATATATATGTTAGGCTTGCCAAGCGATAGGCACATAGTCCTTGCTCTCAAAGATTTTTAAATATCCAGGAGGACACATGTGTAAACACACACTGGGATATGAAGAGATACAGAATGGCATAAATGCTACACCCTGTAAATGCTGAGACTATGGAGAGACGATGGCGAGAGGGATGGATTACATTTGTCTAGTGCTGGGACATTTCTTCAAATTGCTTCAGCATCTATCTTTACCAGTTGAGTGAAGGGTGGTGCCATGAGAAGGAGCCTGCTTGGTGCTGCATTTAGTTTTGAACCTATTGAATTTGAGGTGCTTCTGGGATATCTGGTTTTATATATCCTGGAAGAAGTCTAGTCTGTGGGTCTGCTCACAGGTATGGACTTGGGCATCATCAGTATTTAAATGGTAACTGAAGCAGATGATGTAGGAAGTGGTAGATTGTACTTTTGCTATGATAATAATATTAATCAGTGAGTTGTAGTATAGCCTGGACAAAAATCAGAGTCTCAGGTGTGCCAGTTACTAACTGAAGCAGAAGTGAATTGAGCTTCAATTTCCTAATCTATAAAACAGGGATAGCAATACCCCAGGTCCTCTTCCTTTCAGTTTGGATGGGGAAGGGTAAATCAGAAGACATATGGGTCCTTTGCAATCTGTAAAGAGCTACAGAGATCTAAGACAAATATGTTGTTGCTGCTCAGGACTACCGAACAAATTCACTTAAGAACTGGTACCTAACTGCTTAGGTCTCTAAAGGCTCTGGTTTAATTGGATGTCATTATTACTTCCTTTTTTTTTTAGAACAAGTTCTAAATATCATGGTCATTTGCAAACTATAGGGAGATCTTTGCAAGTCATGGCTCTTAGCTCATCATCAACTTTCCTTCCTAAATTGTTGACAAGATTGCATTTCTTGTCGTCTCCTAGTACCATTTTAAGGGAAACCTAGAAGCCATTTTTGAATTTTTTCCAGTGGAGTTATACTTTTATAACAAATGGGTTTTCTCTTTGTAAACCTTTCTAATAAGCCCTTTGCCCTAAATTCTTGTCTGTTTTATTAGCATGAAGTGGCAGGACATGAAACAGTGGAAGAAACCAATGCAATTCTTAGTGCAGAAATCATGCAATCTTTTCCAAATGAGAGCCGAGAGGCTAATTCAGCCAAAGAATATATTCAACTCGGGTGAGAACCAAGGGAATGAAGATGTGTGAATGATGCCAGAGAGTTGATTCCTGGCTTCCATACTGTGGCTTGACAGACAGAGCTTTCTTAGTTAACATAAGTGCACTCTCCAGGTGTGAACTTGACTGCTGGCCATGGATTTTCCTTGTTATTAACCTTTTCAGAGTTTCCTGTATTGGAATTAAAAGCTGGTCTCTGAGATTTTATTATGAGGGGGTGAAGTCTTTGACCTATAGAGGCTAAGTGTTCACTTCCTTTTGCCTGAAGCCCGTGCACTGCCCTGCCACCTAGAAAGTTCCAACAGAGGTCATGGAGAAAACAGGGTAGAGCTGTAATGAAAGGTGAGCCTTTTCTTCATCCTTTGGAGAACACAGACAATATTCTTTCTCAATTAATAACCACCTGCTGATGGGATAGCCTTTTGAGCAACCCCAACAGCATCAGCCTCTCTCTGAAACCCATTTAGAGCAGCCCCCCATGTGGGAATCATAATCTGCCTTTTGAAAACTTTGTTTTATATGTATTTTTTTGATATGTATTTTTTAAAAATCTGAATAAGAGGAGTATGAAAGTGAAATAAATGGAATTGAGTTAAAAGCTAGAACTTTTGTGATAAAACATAGGTTGTTTCAATGTAGGAAAATATTGATCCTGACATGTCTCTCATAGGGAAGAAAGATTTATCAGCTCTTCAGTCAGATCCTGAAGAGGCAATTTCTCAGTTCACTTAAAGAGAGTGGCATATACCAGGAAAGAATAATTTTGGTGAAGTATTTAATGAGTAGTTGAATCATATTCTTGCATTTTCTCACCTTTTATTGTAACCATCTTTTAAGTGTCAGATAATTTCAGGTCACAGATGATCTTAAGTCATGTTTTAGTAACTTGTGTCTGAATCCCATACCTACCATTGAGGAACATTGTGACTTCATGCATGCGTCTTAAGCTTTTTGGAGCTGATTATCTTCATTAAGTGAGGATATTAATATACATCTCATAAAGTTATTGCAAAGACTAAATGCAATATATCTATAAGGAAGCTACTTAGAAAGCAATACAAATACGTGCATTGCTGTTACATTGTCCTCTCACTTTCAGACACGACTAAGCAATACTTGTAAATGCTCAAAGAAGTAGTATCTTAAACCAACCATAATTTAAGCCACACCTAACTTAACTGTGATCTGAGTGATTAAAATGTATAAGACTTGCCTCCAGTAAAAGGTGACCAGATTAAATGTTATCATTTAGATCCAAGGTAACGGTGAAGTGGGAGGGGAAGTGAACGTCACTCAGTAATTTGAAGAAGAGATTCTGAAAACTTGATAGAACCCAATGCCAGGGAGAGTGTGAATTAGTAACTGAATGATTTATCTTGGTAGAACAGCTGGACCTGGTGCTGTTCACCATAGGTCTTCCAGTATAACATTGGTGGGGGCAGGGAGCGCTGGTTGGAGAAATCCCCAAGGATTAAACTGGTACCTCCTTGCTTCCAGTTAATTGGTTTTAGGGCCTTCCTGCCTATGTGTTGTACTGGGAATGGCCAGCAATCCCTGTACTGAGGAATGAAGGATTACTCTAAACTTTGCTATGAAAGAAAGGAGAAGGCAAGGGGGTCAGTGCTCAGAGAGGAAGACCCTTTGCTTGTCTTTGCTAATGCTTTTATTGGTCCTTCAGGATAATCACCAGTCCTTATCACTGTTCCTCAAGCATGTGATAGGTGACAAGGGGTCTTACTGAAACTAGGAGGATCTGTTTATGGGAAAGATAGGATAAGCTACTCTGCACATTCTATGGCTTCTATTAAACATAGCCTAAGGGACAATGCTTCTCCCTCTTAGATCAAAGGGTGGCTGTTTGAGGTAAGAAAGCTTGAGGAAGGCAGCTCCTGACAGCATTCCAAGGGCAGAGTGGTCACACAGGCCTAAGCATTCTAAAGGTCTACACCCTTCGCCAAAACCTGCCATCAACCCCAGCAGCCTCCATGTTATATTTTAGCAAGCCAGGTATTATGGCTGATTGCATGTTCTACATTAACCCCAATGGTGTTGTGGGTTGAATTGTGTCTCCCTCCAACTCACAAAGATGTTGAGTGCTAACCCCCAGTACTTCTGGTGGCTTTATTTGGAAATACGGTCTTTGTGGATGATCAAGTAAAGATTGGTAGGATGGGCTGTAATCCAATATGACTGGTATCCTTTTTTTTTAAAGGACAAATTTGGTTATAGAGACAGATATATGTGGAGAGAATATGATGTGAAGGCATAGGGAGCATACCACCTATAAGCCAGGCAAAAGCTGAGGCTACCAGAAGCTAAGGGAGATACATGGAATAGATTTCTTTCACAGCCCTCAGAAGGAACCAATACTGTCAATACCTTGATTTCTGACTTCTAGTCTCCAGAACTGTGAGACAATAAATATCTGGTATTAAAGCCACCTAGTCTTGTTGCTTTGTTATGGCAGCCTCAGGAATTAGTACATCACCCTTAGCTAGAGAGGTAAATGTTATTTAGTTACTTGTCCGCTTCCTTCATTGACTGGAGTGTAAGCTGCCTACCTTGTTTGTCTCCATCTTGGCACCTACAGTTATGCCTGGGAAGTGGTAGGTACAACACAATCTGTATTTGTTGAACTATTGCTGTTGGGCCTAGCATGGGGAGTGACAAATGCAGGAGTGATGGAGTCCTGATTTGACTGAATCAAATGAAGCATATAGTCGATGTATAATACTAATGCTAAGCACAGATTTGCTCTGGAATATGACCTCCAATCAACAAATAAACCATCCCCAAATGGTAGATATACTATGCTCTGATCTGCAAAGTGTATCTGATAATTAGGGTGGCCTTGCTTTTGCTCTTATATAATCAAAACTGGATTATAAATATTTAAAACATCACTGGCATGCAAAATGAATACTAAGCACTTATATTTAGCTGTTTTTTAACTTCTCTAGCAAGTTTATGATTTACCTTTGGAAACCAGCAATTTGTAAGATCTATCTAAATTATTCTGGTGAGATTTGTATTAGTTTTCTATTGCTCCCGTAACAAATTACCAAAAATTTACTGACATTAATTTGTTCTCCTATAGTTCTGGAGGTCAGGAGTCTAAAGTGGGTCTCACGGGGCTAATATCAAGATGTGGCCAAGGCTGTGTTCCTCATGTAGACCCAAGGGGAAAAATCACTTTTCTTGCCTTTTCCAGCTCTTGGAGACCACTTATATTTTGTGGCTTATGGTCCACTTCCACCTTCAAAGCCAGAAATGGCTACTGAATTCTTATGCTGTTATCTCTCTCTGGTTCTGACATTTTTACTGCTCTCTTACCCATTTAGAGGGAATTATGGTTATACTGGACCCACTTAGAATAGTCCAGGGTACTCTCTTTTTCTTAAAGTAAGATAATCAGCAAAGTTAACCATTTGCAAACATAATTTCCTCTTGCTTTATATCATATCGCAGGTTCCAGAGATGGTGCATGACCATATTGAGGAGGCCATCATTATTCTGCCTTCCATAGACTTCTAGAGCATAGGTGGCACCATTGTCTTATTCTGCCTGCCATGAATGCTCTCTGGTGGCACATGACATTACTGTCAGGTGTTAGAGGGCTTTCTCATGCTGAGCTCATATCACACCCAAGACCCTAATATTGAGGTTGACTTATGAGATTGAGGTAAGTATGGTTTTGAAATAGATCTAAGAGCTCATCACCAAAATCTCTTCTGCAGTATATTAATAAATGGGATATGGGGGAAAAAAAAGGTGAGATCATGGTCAGATCATGCTGGGAATGCAAATTAAGTGAAATGAATTCTGCTGTTTTTTAGCTGAGAGACTTGAAGGCCTTTATTAATGTGAATTGTAGTTCTCCAGGAAGGATACCACAGCATGCAGGGCTCCAAATTATTTGGCCTCAGAAAGCTTGTTTTTGCAGAGCATTTTGTGGGCCTAATGATCTGTGGAACACACTGTGAGGCATTCTGAAGTGCAAAAAGCATAGAGTCCTAAAAAGAATTAGGGACCTCTTTGCACTCCAGTATCTATAGGAAATCGGCTTCTAGAGTTCCCAACACTTAATTGCACTGACAGTTCCGAAAACAAATGAATCATTACCTGGGGATTGAAAAGAAACTTGCTGCTTAGAAACCTTCATAGCAGAAAGTTGTAGGACTATCTTGACATCCTCTTAATTTTACATGTTCAAAGCTGACCTTACCATTTTCTCCCTCCCTCTCCCTGATCTACCTTACTATTATGGACTGAGTTGCATTCTCTCCACATTCATATATTGAAGTGTTAACCACCAGTACATGAGAATGCAACTGTTTGGAGGAAGGATCTTTAAAGAGGACATTAAGTTAAAATAAGGTCTTTGGTGTAAGCCCTATCCAGGAAGACTGGTGTTCATAAGAAGAAGAGGAGATTAGGACATACACAGGGAAGACTGCATCTTTATCATCACCAGGAGAAGATGGCCAGCCATAGAGAGAGACCTCAATCCTGCCAACACTTTGATCTTGGCCTTTTAGCCTACAGAATTAGGAGATTATAAATTTATGTTCTTTGCCACCTAGACCCATACATTTTCATGGCAGCCCTAGAAATCTAATGTACCTACCTTATGAAATTCTTCCTAGTTGACCCAAAGCATCACCTTTTATTTCTACTTTTTCTTATAGCCAATCTAAGTTTTGACGTATACACGTTTCAGGTTCATCCCTTCTTCCACTCTATTTCTACTTCTGCCATGCTTGCCCAGCAGTCTTTACTCTTCCTAACTGCAGCACCAGCCTTTTCCTGTGAGATCTGTCTGTATTTCCATCCATGCTGTGTTTTCTCAGAGCCTCTGCCTGCTTTCTTTTCATGTGAATGCAATCCCATCATTTTACTGACTTCAGGGAGAATGGCTCAATACTGTGGTCCTATTAGTAACAGTTTACAGTCAGTCCTACCAGTGCCTGCCCAAGTCCCTGCTGGGATCAGCCCACACGCTGCTTTCTCTGTGCCCACATGCAGCTCTGCCCAGAACACTCTCCTTCCTCTTCTTCACCCATCCAAATCCATATGCCCTTGAAGACCCACCTCACGTCTGTCTCCTTGATTCCCTTCAACAATTTGTCAGTGCATCCTCATAGTTCTTCTTGCTCTCCCATGGCACTCATTGTGCTCCATAAAATGCTGCTCTTCTCAATAAAAATGAAGTGGACATCGCCAAGGTTGTCAGCGGAAAGAAAATGAGCTGGTCAGAATGACCATGCAGCCCCGTGGCCTGACTGATCTCTGAAATTGCCTTTACTTTTGAATTGCTGTTATTGCAATCAAGCTGGCCTTTTCTTTAAAATTCCTTAAAATTCATCATTAATGTGGGATGGTGACCACTCATAAATATCTTCTATAGCTCCTGCATAAATATCCTATAGATTACATGAGAAAATGTCTCTTTTTTTCTTTTTAGTTTACTCATAGCTAAGAGATAAAGGTAAATGCAGTTATAAAATATGATTGGCCCTGAGGGTTATAAACCACGTTTGTCAGCATGTGGTCCTGGGAGAAATCACATACTTCCAAGGTCAGTTCTTTTCTGGCCTCTAGCATGATTCCCTAGGAGAAATCTCACTTTGATTCCCATCACTCTAGTTAGTCACTTCAGAGTCCAGATCTAGGGTGAGATACTGGGTTCCTCTGCCTGCCCTCACAGAGTTGAAGACTTACCTGCCTCTACTCACATGAATGACATTGGCAGTGACTTCTCCTATCAGGGAAACCGTGTGTTCTGCCTTCTGAGATATAGCCCAGCACTTGGAGAACCACAGAAAGATGAAATAGCCCCATGACACAAGAACCCAACAGTCACGAGACACCAGCTTACAGCAGCAGTGGACATCAGTGGAGGTTTGTTCTCTTTGATGTACATGAGTCTTTATTGTCAAGGTAGTCTGACTGTGATATTTGTCCCTTATTCATTGTCAGAATGGATTTGGCAGATGTATTAGTTTTCATGGCTGCTATAACAAGTACTACAAGCTTATTGGCTCAGAACAATAAGAATTTATTGTACAGCTCTGGAGACCAGAATTCTAAAAGGAGTTGGCAGAGCTGTGTTCTTCTGGATGCTCAGGAGAGCAACCCTGTCTTTGCCTTTTCTAGTCTATAGGCTGCCAGTATTCCTTGGCTGCTTGTCCATCCCCATTATCTAAGCCAGAAAGATGGCATCTCCCACTGCCTTTCTGCTTCTGTTGCTGCACTGCCTTTATCCTCACCACATCTCCTCATCTCTCACCCTCCCACCTCCCCGGATGAGGACCCTTTGGTGACTGGTCCGCTGAGATAATCCAGGACAATCTCCGCATCTCAGGTTTCTAAGGTCAGTCCCACCCGCTACTGCAGATTCCAGAGATTCAGATGTGATTGTCTTGGAGGAGGTACGTTATTCTGCCTACCACAGGGGAGAAGGATAGGTGCCTCTTTCTCCCTCAGCTAAGTGCTACAAAGAGGATGACTTTCCAGGAAAGTAAAAACAGTTTTTGTTTTGTTTTGTTTGTTGGTTTTTTTAACCAAGTTCATGGGAGTAGTTGATCATTTCTATTATAGTCTCAAAACTTGTAACCTATAATATATATAAATACATGTTTGAGATGTATTTATATATATCTACTTATTTAATTTATTTCTGTCTTTTCAGTTTGGGCTACTCTAACAAAAGCACCATAGACTGGGTGGCTTATAAACAACAAACATTTGTTTCTTATAGTTCTGAAGTCCTGTTAAATCTGTGATCAAGACATTGGCAGATTTGGTGTCTGGTAATAACCTGCTTCTTGGCTAACAGATGGTTGTTCTCCCTCTTGTTCACATGGCTAGAGAGGTGAGGGAGCTCTCTGAGACCTTTTTTATAGGGGCACTAATCCCATTCATGAAGGCTCTACCTTTATGACCTAATCATCCCCCAAGTGCCCCACCTCCTAATACCATTACATTGGGGATCAGTTTTCAACATATGAATTTTGGAGGGACACAAACATTCATAAACATCTGTGTAAGAAATACACGTTTCTTATCTATCAAACTCACTGTCCCCACACAAAGCACATCATAGTTCCCTTGTAAAGTCTTATAGAAATATAATAAATTTAACCAGTGTCTTTTAAAAGAAGAGAAAGCCCACAGTTCATTTCTTTTAACACTGTTGACTGGGAACTGATGAATAAATGAGTAGTGAGGAAAATTGTGTTAAAAGACAGATGTACAAAAAATGGTGTTTTTCGAGGCTGGGAGCAAGTAGGTACTTTGGAAGAGTTTGGAAACTTGAACACAAAGAAATATTTTTTTCCTTTTTTTTTTTAATGAATACACACTAGAGAATATTACTTGCAGTATCTCATGGCTCCACTCTGAACTGCAGGATAAATGAAATAGCAAGTACAAAGGTTAAACGATGATTAAAAAACAGCATGCCAGTATTTAAGCCTGTAGATTAAAGATTAAAAGTTTTGCCAAAGACAATCAGGTGAGACACCTGCTACTCTACATGAAAATGCTGCAGAGTACAAGATGTTTTATAGAAAGTGCTTATAAAAAGGGCTTGTTCTGGATAAGAGTTTTTGTTTTCGCTTAGTAAACAGAATGATTAGAAACGATTAAGGAAATGCACCCTGAAATTTCTTGGTTGATAGTATTTACTTGGCATGGATTTCAGAAGAAAGAAAAGCTTATCAATGTAACCATGCACAGTTTTTTAGATTAGGAACTGTTATTTGATTTTCCCCAATCAGATGACTGACAGCTTGTCTGGGTCTCAGAAAGTGCCTTCGTTAATTACTGTCAAATTTATTGACTTTGGATCTTGTGACTTGGGGTGGCTTTCTCTCCACCCATGAAAGTGTTCAAGTAATGAAACAAAGAGGCCATTAGATTGCAATGGCCTTTAATGCCCTGGTAGCCTCTGTAAGCAAACCAAAACCTCAGCCAGGGTCAGTGCACTTGAATCTGAGAAAGTGAAATGTAAGAACAGCCGCCACAGACAGCCAACTAGGCTTTTTCTACTAAGGCACCCTTCTAAACTATAGCTAATTAAGTAATTTCCTTGCTTTGTTCCTGTGATTTTACCCCTCAGCTCCTGTCTGTGGAGTATTCTTAACCACTTTTGGTTTTATGCTGCCCAATTGGAACCCATGTATGCTCAAAGAAAGTCTTGAAAAAAATCTTTTTATTGTGCCTCCGTTTACCTTTTAGCACAAGTCAGAAAGAAAAGGGACCTGTACTTTGCATGGATGCCTGAATTGTTTAATTCAGTCCTGAGAAATGTTATTTATGTTCTTTTATTCAGTTTAGTATGGTTATGTCCGTGTGTAGTTCAGTGGTGTGTTTTGTGGAAGCATGAGGTGATGTTAAAAAAAACCAAACCAACAACCCACAAAACTTCAGGGAAAATATGGCTCTTCACATTACAAGTTGTTTTGTAGTATGTAAGTTTACCATGCTTGTCCGTGTTACCTTCTTTATAAAAGGAAAATAACTCTTTTTCCAAAGATAATTGTGAGGCTTTTCTGAGATAGTTTAGCAAGAAGGATGCTCAGTGTAGGCTGATGATTATTTCAACTGACACTGAATATATTTCTTTACATCGTATAGAAAATTTGGTATTTCTAGGTAGGATACAGAGGTAGGTCATAAAAATGTGAAGGGCTCCCTAATTGGGATCCCCCTTTCCTATTCACCTTTCCCTTTATTTAACCTCACTTTTGAGGAAGGCTCTGACTTGCAGGGAAGGAGAGAGGTCACCTGCTGTGTAGACTGCTTGGTGATAAACCTGATGTTGGGAAGCAAACGCATAGCCTCCGTGGGTGTCAGATTTTTCCCTCAGATACCTAATGCAGCTGAAAGATGTGAGAAGTGCCTGTCCAGCTTAAAAATAATCTTACAATATGAGAGGGCCTCAGAGTTTTACTTATTTCCAGTGGGCAGCTGGGATGAGTTACAGTATGCAAATTGACTTTTGAAATGTCCATGTTCTCCAGTGATAGAACATGGAGAGGCATGTTAGTCTGAGCCTTTTCATTTTCATCAGTCTCCACTCTGTTTTGGATCCTACAATAAAAATATACAGAACTCATTATTAGGATCAAGAGGAAAGTCTAGATCAAAAGTTGACTGGACCTTGCTATTTTCATCTTACCCATAAATGAGTTTATAAATATTATATTTTCCCCTAAAAATCTCACAGTGGCTTCAGAATCTTTTGTCATAGAACCATGTTAAAGTGTTGGTAGACTGAATGCAAAGTGTTTTCAATCTTTTTTTTTATTAATACCATTACTTTATTTATTCATTAGTCTGACATCCATCAGTATTCATGCACACTCTGTGCTAGATGTGAAGGACACAGTGTGAAAAAGAGCAGCTGCTTTCCTGTTTTGTTACTATGGTTCCTTCTGACCCTTTCCTGTGTCCTCTCCTTGACTTGGATGTTGGACAGTCTCATAGCCCGTCCTTGGGCCTCCTTTCTTCATCTCTAGGTCAAGAGTTGGCTTTTAAAAAAAAAATGTCCAGATAGTAATTAATTTTAGGCTTTTGCAGGCCATATAGTATTGGTTACAACTTCTCAGCTCTACCAGTGTGGCACCAAAGTGTGTCCATGGACAGTACATGAAGAAGTGAAACACATGGCTGTGTTTCAATAAAGTGTTTTTGCCAGAATAGGGAGGTATCCTGATTTGACCACAAGCCGCAGTTTTGCAGACCTTGATCTAGGTAATCTCAAGCCAGTGGATTCAATGCCATCTGAATTATTATGATTCATAAATGCATTTCCCCAACTCCAGTCATGTATATTGAGTTGCCCACTTGATATCTTGGATATTAGTAGGGCTTTCAAGCCTAATGTTCTTAAGATAGAATTCTGATTCTCTTTCTAAACCTGATCCTCTCCACCATTCCTCATCTCAGTAAATGGCGTTTTTGTCCATATGCTCAAACTATAAAACTTGGAGTCATTTTTGATTCCTACTTTTTCCTCACACATCTTTATCAATTTATCAGCAATGCCATTGGTCTGCCTTTAAAATGTGTCCCAAATCTGGGGCTCCTGGGTGGCTCAGTGAGTTAAGCCACTGCCTTCGGCTCAGGTCATGATCTCAGGGTCCAGGGATGGAGCCCCACATCGGGCTCTCTGCTCGGCAGGGAGCCTGCTTTCCCCTCTCTCTCTTCCTGCCTCTCTGCCTACTTGTGATCTCTGTCTGTCAAATAAATAAATAAAATATTTAAAAAAATCCCAAATCTGATTCTTATGGGTCTGTTCCTGAACCTGTTTGGTTTCACATTGCTCAAAAGGCTAATAGTCAAGAGATGAGTTTTGAGTGGAAAGCAATATGAGCTTTTATTCAGGAGTCTGGCTGCCTGGGGAGAAGCTGGGTCTTGTCCAAAAGCCAACTTTAAGGTTTCTGCCTGGCCCAAGGGCTTTTTAAAGGGGTTCAGGATAGCTAATCAAAAAGGGAGTGCAGGGACGCCTGGGTGGCTCAGTTGGTTAAGTGGCTGCCTTCGGCTCAGGTCATGATCCCTGCGTCCTGGGATCAAGTCCCACATCGGGCTCCTTGCTCGGCAGGGAGCCTGCTTCTCCCTCTGCCTCTGCCTGCCACTCTGTCTGCCTGTGCTCTCTCTCTCTCTCTCTAACAAATAAATAAATAAAATCTTAAAAAAAAAAAAAGGGAGTGCAGTGAGTGGTCTGTAATGTTTCCTGATTACATACAGACCTCAAGATGCCAGCTACAAAGGTTACCTCCAAGTTTAATGGTTGTGTGAAGGGGTCAGGCTCCTGTGTCATGATATGTAGGGGGACTCTGTTCTTTCTGTAAAGGAGGGCAAGGTCTACAGATGCACAAAAGGAGGTTAATAAAATCATTTGTATGACTTTCTTTTTGCTAAAAAATTGCTAGGTTAATCAGAAAGCTGAGGTGGCTTCACACAGACTTGCTGTCCTCTGCAGCCTGGGAAAGTTCTGGTCCTCCTGACTTCAAGGCCAGTCATCTTTCTGCACTGATCCAGGGACTTGGGTTAGCAAGCAGTGTGTTAACTAGAAGCCAGTTAACTCGTAAGACCAGTTGGAGTGCTGTTACGGCCCCTGTTTCTACTCCTTGTTCCAGGCCATAATCCCTTCTTTCTTTGACTCCTGAAATAGCTTCATGAGGGGTCTCCTTTCCCCACCTTTAGCCTAATCTCCAGCCAGTAGAAAGCCTGCACGGGCTTCTCATTATCCCTGGAAGAAAGCCCAATACCTTTATCATGGTCCCCAAGGCCTTATGTAGTCTGGTCCTGGGCTTCCTCTCTGCCTTCTTTGTATGGTTCTTCTCCTTGCTTCTTGCTCTCACATCTTCCTGGCCTTCCTGTGTCTTCAGCTCTTGGAGCCTGCTCCTACCTTAGCACTTGGTTCTCTGTTCGCGGGTGATTGCACTCATCTCTCTTTTGCTTCCTCAGTGAGGTCTTCTCTGACCACTCACCTTGAATGAAACCATACCCTCATCTTTATCTCTCATCTCACTTCATGGATTGCTTGAAAGCAGTATTGCTTGTGTATTTATTTATCATTTGCCTTCCCTACTAGAGCACAAGCTTCACGAGGTCAGAGACTTTGCCATTTTGTTCACTGAAGTGTCCTTGTTCCTAGAACAGCTTGAGGCATGTAACACATGCCCAGTAAATATCTGTTGGCTGTCTAAATAAAGAAAGGATGACTGAGATACATTCTATTAAGCTTCGAGTCCACTGGGGTGATTCAGAGAAGTCAGTAGTCAGATAACATGGGAAGACTGCAACTGGAATGGAACAGAGGACGTTGGACCTCCATTTCTCTCCTAGCTTGTGATTGCCAGAGGAGGTAATATCTCAGTGGAGACTTGAAGGATGAAGACGAGTTAACCACCTCATGTAAGGCATGGACCTCTGTGGCAGTGTGGTGCCAGGGCTGAGAAAGGCCAGGGAAGCTGAACCAGTGAGAGGCCAAATGGAATTTTTAGCACTGCCTTCCTCTTACCTGACTGAATATTTAGTATCTACATTGTCACTAATTTTAAGCTGAGTAAATCATTTTTCTGACTCATAATTTTGTAATTTTGATCATTGGGTTGAAGTTTTCCCTGCAAAGACAATAGCCATGAAATTGTTGACATTTAGAGTGGTCAGGACTTCCTGTTGATAACACACTGGGCAGTCACATTCTTCAGAGGCGAGTCATATCTCCTCCTTGGTCATGCCTTGGGCTGTGATTCCAGTGTGTCCTTATCTTAATGAATCATTTAGTCCTGGGGAGCTTTAGTGTCTTGGATTATCATGGCAACTTTGCAACAATGGGGAAAAACTCCTAAACTTTTAAGAAAAACATGTTGACAAAATTAGGCCATCAGTTCTGTCACATACTTCTCTTACAAAATACACACCCTAAGATTTAGTGCCAATGCTTGCAGCATGTGCACATTTTCATTTTCATTTAAGCTTCATGAAACTGGCAGGGGTGGGAATTATCCCCATTTTACATGGGATAAGTTGTTTTCCTTCCTGCTGTTGATGGTATCCCTTGGTACCCATTTGAAAGCTCAGAAAGAATTAATTAGTGAGACACCTCACATTGACAAATAATATATAATGGCCCCTGAAGTAGGACTGTAATCCTAATAATGCATTTTACACAATAGACAGTGTTACTTTGCAGTAATTTCAGTAACTGTTAAGACAGGTGTTTATAGGCAGATTAGGCCTGCCCATGTTATTCACTCTGAATGCATGATATAAGGATTGTAAATTACATGAAACCATTAAATTTTACTTCTGATCTGCTAAAAGGATATAAAAAACACTTCATATTCAATCTTTGGAAAATGGTGTCACTCCTCCAGACAACTGGTATCAACTCACATGTTAGTCACATGGATCCCAAACTGATCTCTGAAGGAAGATAATTATTTGATATGGAATTGGGAAGAAGGTGTATGGTATTCTATGCTTAAATTAATAAAAAAACTTTTAAAAATAAAGATTTTTCCTCATCATTTCATTTATTTGACAGAGATCACAAGTAGGCAGAGAGGCAGGCAGAGAGAGGAAGGCAAGCAGGCTCCCTGCTGAGCGGAGGGCCTGATGTGGGGCTTGATCCCAGGATCCTGGGATCATGACCTGAGCCAAAGGCAGAGGCCTTAACCCACTGAGCCATCCAGGTCCCCACCTCATCATTTCATATCTATTAATGTAAAGATAGAATCTCACATATTTTAGGTGATACTCCCACCCTTCCCCAACATTAGGGACTAAATTGTGTTTCCCCAAAGTTTATATATTGAAGTCCTATCCTCCAATGTGACTATATTTGGAGATGGAACCTTTAAAAGTGTTTAAAAAAATTAAGTGAGGTCTTGGGGGGGGTCTTAGTCTGATAAGATTAACGTCCTTATAAGAAGAGGAAGAGACATCAGAGACTTCTGTCCACTTGGACACAGAGAAAAAGCCAGGTGAGGATACAGTGAGAAATTGCTCTCTACAAGCCAGGAAGAGAGACCTCACTAGAAACCAGTTTTGTTGATACCTTCATCTTGAACTTCTAGCCTCCAGAACTGTGAAAAAAATAAAATAAAAAAAAATTTCAGCCAATCAGTCTGTGGAATTTTGTTACGGTCCCTTCAGCAAACTAATACAATTATGTTGGGGATACAGAGCACATACAGAATATGGGTCTTACTCTCAGGAGCCTACATTATAGATTTAATATACTTACAGTATTTCAAGAGTAATATCTTTATTTGTGAAGTGCTAAAGTGTGCCATTTAATTTAATTGTACACATTAAAAATGCAGCTTTTTGTATCTCAGTTACTGTATATTTATAAAGCTATTAAAAATAGGGTGCCAGACTTTTCTATATATCTTATTGCTAATTCATACAAGGGAAATCCCTGGATTGCTCTGTCCTGAATATTGCAAGATACATCTGATTAGTGACACATGGGCCACAGGTAGGGTGACCAACTGTCGGTTTTATCTGGGAATGGGTGAATTTCTGGAATGTGGGGCATGTGGTACAAAATCCAGGTTGTCCTATACAAACTAGAGCAGGTTGAGCATTCTGGCACAGGCCTGTGCTCTGGCTGTCATGGCTACTGGGCAAGTGGGTCTGCATCCTTACCTTGGAGTTGCGGGACTTGCAATGGGGAGTTTATCAGTCAGGGTCCCATTAGGATTGAGCAATCACACTGGTTATTTTATTTTATTTTTTTTTAGATTTTATTTATTTATTTAACAGAGAGATACACAGTGAGAGAAGGAACACAAGCAGGGGGCATGGGAGAGGGAGTTGGCTTCCCGCTGAGGAGGGAGCCTGATGCAGAGCTCGATCCCAGGATCCTGGGACATGACCTGAGCCTAAGGCAGGCACTTAATGACTGAGCCACACAGGCACCCCCACACTGGTAATTTTAACAGAGATATTTCAGCACAAATAGTTGCTAACCAGAGATAAAGAATTGTTGACTAGGAAACTGAAATGGCAAAAATAAATAAATAAATAAATCTGTGAATGTATCCTAGTGTAGCAACGGCAATAGATGGGGGCCACCCCTAGGGTTTGGGAGAAAAGGAAGAAGTTGGAGCTATTCATGTTTAGATGACTAAGCTGCTTGGAGGAAGTGTCCCATTGGGCAGGGACCCAGACCCATGGAGAGAGTGCTTGATGGTGGGTGCTTGTGATGTCTCTAAGGGGAAGCAGTGGGGCCAGTTATGTAAATATTGGAAAAACTGCAAACTGGAGCCAAATGAGCACTACCAGAGCAAAGTGCTACTGCCATGGTGAAGAAGTGCTGCTTGAGAGAGCAGGGTTGGAGCAGGAGTCAGAGGGAATGACAGTGTCCCTTCTCACTCTTCAAGCCTGGCCATCTGCGTTTTGAGCCTTGGGCAGCACCCACCAGGGAGCCACAGGCAAAGCAGGCCTGGCTTAGAGAGTCCCCATTTCAGCCTCACAAAACAGAATATAGAAGGTTGGCTTGTAGGCAAGATACTATCGTAGTAGCTGGCCCAGTGGGGGGAGTTAATGAAACATGGGTAAGGTGATTAAAGGGCATGGGCAGTCCAGGTAGGACAGTCATCCACTACACAGCAAGAGGCTGCTGCAAAGCCTATGTACACCACTCCAAGAGAGGAGGGCTGATGCATCCTTAGCCCTCAGTGCACGGCTGCTGTGTAGAGTGGAGCCCCTGGCTGGGAGCTGCAGGGCACACACATAGCAGGACACCATGCGGCAGGGTAGGAGGCATGCATAGAATACTTAGGATCACTGAGGATGTTATATGTAGAGGCAGACAGTCTGTTTATCTTAATAACCATGAAAAGCAACAGGGAGGGGAGGAAGGTACCATGCTAAGTGCTTTATTGTGTGCTCGAGGCCACATCATTTAATCAGTAGGATGTTCCTAGGATGGAGATTTTTTTTATTGCTATTTTAGAAAAGAGGAAAGAAAGGCTTAAAGAAGTGCCTTAACTTGATATGGATTACATCATTAAGTAACCTCTGGAAGAATAATTTGATTCAGATGTCTGGGTTTACATATTTGCCCCAATATTATCACAAGGCCTCACTGTGTAAGTTACAAATCACAAATAACCCATTGCAGTGATGGATGCTTATAACAGTAGCCTTAAAAGAACAGCAAAGCTATGATTCTGAGCCTTCTCCTCTTTCTCCTGTGGACACAAAGTGAGGGTCCTGGTAGGCAGCAAGGGCAAACATGGAGGCACCATAGAAATAAAAATCAGGAGGAAATGTAAAATTCTGCCATCTAGCAAACAGAGGAGTTACCCCAGAACTCCCCCTTTCTCTTAGGTCCAGGGATATGAGATCCCTGGCTAGAGGAGTGAAATGACATAAATCTAGGAGTCCTGGAGGAGGCAACTTTATTGGGGATAAATTTTTTGGTGGGGGCTGTCATCTTTTACTCTTTCTTTTAATTAGTACTATTAGGTAGGGACCCAATATGGGGCTGGGTTTTTCTTCTGCAAAGGGAACAGAAGCTAGAAAACTGTGGTCAGACTGGGCTGGGCCCAAAGGAATAGCCTCTAGGAGACTTGGTTCTACATAACTCTCTGGGTTCTAGGTAAAGATGACTTGGAGGTTTCTCCATTGGCCACCCCAATCCATCATGATGGGTGGACCTTCCTGCATAGCCACATACACATATCTGAGTATGGAGGCAGATGCTGAGGGAGTGTGGATTTAGAACAGAAGAATTTCCTATTATGCTTGCCAAGCTCCATTTAAGAAAGCAGGAAAGGATGAGTCACATTTTAGAATGGTTTCCCAACCATGTATGTGGATTATTAAGTGGTTCAGATTTAGCTAGATAAGAAATTCATGGATGTGGAATATTTTAATCACCAGTGGCCCCAGGGTACTAAACAAAAATATGTTCTCTAACTGGTAGGAGGTATTTGTTAATCCCTGCTGTATTATTTCGTGTATATATTCACATCTCCTCCCTACCCTCGCTTGTTCCTCCCCTTAAGTGTATCTGCGTGGGGAGTTTTAGGGCAAGGAGGATATTGCTGCTTCATCTTCCTTTCCTCTTGAGAGTTGGCCTGTCTACTGATACCGAATGTTCTCCATCATTTGCAGCCATGACTTAGCTTAGCTGGGAGGCCCTATCCCTGTAGTTTAGGCCTGGGGACCTTCAGTTCTGAACCTTCAGTGGTTCAGATGTGAGCCATTCCACTGCTGGGATGCACCATTAGAAAGTTGCTTATACTAGACATAGGACACGTTGTCCAATATCAGCTTTATCAGAAATATTGGTAATATTTTTCTTATCTTCCTGCCTATTCTGTCTTCGTTTTAAATTGATTTATAACTTGCAAGAAAGAGGGGTAGAACTGATCAAAGCTCTTTGAATATGAATTATTATTTAATTATTATCCATATTCCAAAGCCCCCACATGTTTCTTTCTCAGATTTTACTTTGAAATGATTTTCTGTAAATTTATACCAGGGATATTAAAGAGAAAAAAAGAAAAGCAAATACACTTCATTATTCTTTCTGGACAATGTATAAAATTACTTGTCTTCTCTTTTTTAATTTCAGCCCACCTTCATGGGTTTTTACTTTTCGATTCAATATTCAGAATTCTTACCCACATATGTAGGAACTAGTTCACAACCCCAATTACAAAATTGTATTGTTTTTCGGTAATAAAAACTTATATAAACTATTATTTTACCAATTCATAGATCTTTAAACCTAAAAAACAAATATTTTTATGTTTTCATGAATATATTGAATATCAGTAATATAAAGGGCTTATGATCTAGGGTAGATTATGCAAACCTGGAGGGTTTTTTTTTTCCTTATTTAGTTCCTTAAACACTTCCTGTGTTTGTGAAAAGTATATTGTTTTAAAATTAGCCAGCATCACCTTGATCCCCAAACCAGACAAGGATCCCATCAAAAAAGAGAATTACAGACCAATATCCTTGATGAACACAGATGCGAAAATTCTCACCAAAATACTAGCCAATAGGATCCAACAGTACATTAAAAGGATTATTCACCACGACCAAGTGGGATTTATTCCAGGGCAGCAGGGTTGGTTCAACATCCACAAATCAATCAATGTGATACAGTACATTAACAAAAGAAAGAACAAGAACCATATGATACTCTCAATAGATGCTGAAAAAGCATTTGACAAAGTGCAACATCCCTTCCTAATCAAAACTCTTCAAAGTGTAGGGATAGAAGGCACATACCTCAATATTATCAAAGCCATCTATGAAAAACCCACGGCAAGTATCATTCTCAATGGAGAAAAACTGAGAGCTTTTCCGTTAAGGTCAGGAACACAGCAGGGATGTCCGCTATCACCACTGCTATTCAACATAGTACTAGAAGTCCTAGCTTCAGCAATCAGACAACAAAAAGAAGTTAAAGGCATTCAAATCGGCAAAGAAGAATTCAAACTATCGCTCTTTGCAGATGATATGATACTATATGTGGACAACCCAAAAGGCTCCACTCCAACACTGCTAGAGCTTGTACAGGAATTCAGTAAAGTGTCAGGATATAAAATCAATGCAGAGAAATCAGTTGCATTTCTTTACACCAACAACAAGACAGAAGAAAGAGAAATTAAGGAGTCAATCCCATTTACAATTACACCCAAAACCATAAGATACCTAGGAATAAACCTAACCAAAGAGGCAAAGAATCTATACTCAGAGAGCTATAAAGTACTCATGAAAGAAACTGAGGAAGACACAAAGAAATGGAAAAATGTTCCATGCTCATGGATTGGAAGAATAAATATTGTGAAAATGTCTATGCTACCTAAAGCTATCTACACATTTAATGCAATGCCTATCAAAATCCCATCCAATTTTTTCAAAGAAATGGAACAAATAATCCTAAAATTTATATGGAACCAGAAAAGACCTCGAATAGCCAAAGGAATATTGAAAAAGAAAGCCAAAGTTGGTGGCATCACAATTCCAGACTTCAAGCTCTACTACAAAGCTGTCATCATTAAGACAGTATGGTACTGGCACAAAAACAGACACATAGGTCAATGGAACAGAATAGAGAGCCCAGAAATAGATCCTCAACTCTATGGTCAACTAATATTCGACAAAGCAGGAAAGAATATCCAATGGAAAAAAGACAGCCTCTTCAACAAATGGTGTTGGGAAAATTGGACAGCCACATGCAGAAAAATGAAATTGGACCATTTCCTTACACCACACACGAAAATAGACTCAAAATGGATGAAGGACCTCAACGTGAGAAAGGAATCCATCAAAATCCTTGAGGAGAACACAGGCAGCAACCTCTTCGACCTCAACCGCAGCAACTTCTTCCTAGGAATAACACCAAAGGCAAGGGAAGCAAGGGAAAAAATGAACTATTGGGACTTCATCAAGATCAAAAGCTTTTGCACAGCAAAGGAAACAGTCAACAAAACCAAAAGACAACTGACAGAGTGGGAAAAGATATTTGCAAACGACATATCAGATAAAGGGCTACTATCCAAAATCTACAAAGAGCTTAGCAAACTCAACACCCAAAGGACAAATAATCCAATCAAGAAATGGGCAGAGGACATGAACAGACATTTCTGCAAAGAAGACATCCAGATGGCCATCAGACACATGAAAAAGTGCTCCACATCACTGGGCATCAGGGAAATACAAATCAAAACCACAATGAGATACCACCTCACACCAGTCAGAATGGCTAAAATGAACAAGTCAGGAAATGACAGATGCTGGCGAGGATGTGGAGAAAGGGGAACCCTCCTACACTGTTGGTGGGAATGCAAGCTGGTGCAACCACTCTGGAAAACAGCATGGAGGTTCCTCAAAAAATGGAAAATAGAGCTACCTTATGACCCAGCAATTGCACTACTGGGTATTTACCCTAAAGATACAAACGTAGTGATCCAAAGGGGCACGTGTACCCGAATGTTTATAGCAGCAATGTCCACAATAGCCAAGTTATGGAAAGAACCTAGATGTTCATCAACAGATGAATGGATAAAGAAGTGGTATATATATACAATGGAATACTATGCAGCCATCAAAAGAAATGAAATCTTACCATTTGCGACGGCATGGATGGAACTAGAGCATATTATGCTTAGCGAAATAAGTCAACTGGAGAAAGACAACTATCACATGATCTCCCTGATATGAGAAAGTGGAGATGCAACGGGGGTGGGAGTTAAGGTTGTAGGAAAAGTAAAAATGAAACAAGATGGGATCGGGAGGGAGACAAACCAAAAGAGACTCTTAATGTCATAAAACAAACTGAGGGGGGTGGGGGGGAGAGGGGTTGGGAGAGGGTGGTGGGGTTACATTATATGTTTAAAGCTAAAAAAAAAAAAATTACCCATCATCTCATTGTCCAGAAGGGATCACTGTTAACAATTTTGTATATATCCTCCTAGGCTATATTCAATATAATGAATGCAGAACACACATACAACACACAACACATACAGAGGATGCACAAAACACACACACACGCACACACACACAGACACACACACACACACTCCCCACTATCTATTCTCTTTCAGGGAAAGAGAAATTGAATTCTGGAGAGGTGGTTACCAAATCAAGTCTTTTATTGTCAGTGTAAGACAAAAATCAGAGCCCTACATCAGTTCTAGAAATGACTCAGGAAACCTTTTTTAGTGAAATACCCTTAAATATTGAAGGATCAGTAAATTGGCATTAACTTTTTTTAAAGTGCTAACTGAAAGTCTGTTTTGACTAGATGCTCTCCAAGGTTCCTCATTAAAATGATAAACACCAGAAGCCAGTGGTGATTTAGAGAAGGCTCTAGGAAATAAAGGCAAATCTCCCCAGAACTAACACCTTTTGGGGAGCCATGCACCAGTGCACTTTGGAAAAGATGCAGCTTACCGTAAAAGACAAACTGCAGAGGGACTGCTATCTCTCAAAAGAACAAAGAATGAGAGGAAACCTGCATGAAATTAGGCCCGTTGGGACATTATATTTTAAATGACATCTGACAGGGAATTCTGTGTGGAAATGTGCTGTCACCAGATGTGGAATTATTTTATATTTTCTATTTTTCAGTTGATCACCATATAGAAGAATGACCTGTTTGAGCCTGGCCAAATGGTGTTTAGAGCTCTCTGTGTACACAGCCCCTCTCCCAAGTCTACTTCCGCACTACATTTGAGTCTCTAAACCACTCTAAATCCCATAATTGTAGGCAAAGAATTCTAGATGAAGAGGAAGAAATACAAATACATCACAATTCAGTTACATTGAATTCAGTGTGCTGTCTTGTTTTTTTTTCCCTTTATGTCATATATTGAAAGCTTTATAGTTAAAACTTAATTTTAAATAAGTATTGTTCCAAAAATATTTGAGATCTTTATAATGGTCATTCATAGGGCTTAATTTGGATACTGGGCAGCCTACATTCATTTTCTGGAGGCCATTCACTGCTCCAAACATTATTATATGAGTTACCAGCTGGTGTGACCACATGCAGTGGGTGGAGCATCTGCTGGGTTCATTAGGCGGAATTATTCTCTTCCTCCAGGGTTGAAGCATCTCTAATAGGCATTTTGACATGAATGCAGTAGATAGTCGATTAAATAATCTGTTCCACCATAAATGGAGAATGATGTTTTGATCAATTAAAAGCACATATACCTTTTTAAAAATGCTATTTATTTTTTCTGAGAATATTTATAGAAGAAATACATATTTATTACAGATTGGGAAACTACAGAAGAAAAAGCACCTGTGAGAAACTTTAATTTTGAATGGTCACACCACTCCTGGATCAGTGCTGCACTGCACACACACGCGCGCGCGCACACACACACACACACACACACACACACATCTATGGTCTATACTATTTATAACTTTTTAAGTCCTCCTTTATAATGTGAATATCCATGTCATCAAACATTCTTTTAAAACCTAAATTTTAGTGGAGGACAAATATTCCTTCCTAGATATTTCATCATATTTATGTTTGATATATAGGCCATCCCACCTACAAGTTGTTTCTTGTTTTTCTTCTTTGTAAATAACCCTATGAAAAGATCTTTATTAATAGATAATTGTTTATCTTTGATTATTTCCTCACAGTAAATCACTAGTAGTAGAATTAGGAAGATAAACATTAAAAAGATTTTTTAGGGATCTTAATGAATATTGGTATATTTCCTATTAAGAAGAATATCAGGAATAACATGGAGGACATTGGGAGAAGGAAAGGAAAAGTGAATTGGAGGAAATTGGAGGGGAAGACAAACCATGAGAGACTGTGGACTCTGAGAAACAAACTGAGGGTTTTGGAGGGAGCGGGGTGGGAGGTTGGGTGAGCCTGGTGGTGGGTATTAAGGAGGGCACGTATTGCATGGAGCACTGGGTGAGGTGCATAAACAATGAATCTTGGAACACTGAAAAAATAAAATAAAATAAAAAAAAAGAAGAATGTAGCAGGTGACACTATTGCCATCAGCATATAAAATCCATAACTTCATTAATACTGAATATTATAAAAATATTTGCTTATATGGTGGGTTAAGAATGACACTTATGTTTATAGTCCCTTTCTTTAATATGTACATAAGTAGAACTCTAAGAAATATTTTCATTGTCCATTTACCTTTTTTCTTTTCTGCATCAGTTTTTCACATTTGGCCAAACTTCCTACTGGAATATCCATCTCTTTATGGGAGAGCATTTTATATATTAGGAATAATGCCCCATTGTCTGTTATTTATGGTGTACCAATTTCCTCCTAGCTTGTGCTTTTCAGATCTTGCTTTTGGCAGCTTTTGTTGCATAAACATTTAAAATTTTTATGTCATCAAGCCCATCAATCTTTTGTTTTTTATGTTCTCTTTCTTTATTTCTATGCTTTATTTCTTTATTTCTATGCTTGGAAATGCTTTCCCCACTCTGAAATGGATATTTATCTGGTACAACATGGAAAACATTGTTTTACAATGGTTGTTATTTTTAGTGGTTCTCCTGTGGAAGGGCATGGTGAAGGGGGCAAGGTGGGTGGGGAGGGAAAGCAGGCATGGCAGGTGAGCATGTTGCGGGCAGAAAGGTGGGAAAGGAGTAATGAGGGAGCTGAGGAGCAGATGCTACTGAGACTTTCACTTCTGATTATGCTCAGAAGGCTTTTCCTGTTCCCAGTAAGTACAAGCAGCAAAGACTGATGAGAGGAAGGAAGAACAAATCAGCGCACTCTGATTGTCCTTTGGGAGGACTGGGAGGATGAGCTGCATCTGTCACCATTGTGGCTTCTGGGAATTCTCTAGGGTGCCATTCCTCCCAGGGGGTCTCTACTGCCACCTCTGCTTGGTTCTTACCTGGCTAGGAATGGGAGAGGGACCCCAGGGGAGAAAGGTGTATGGAGCAAAAGGTAGCATCTGGAGTTGTGTGGTCTTTGAGAGGGAAAATCATTCTTCTGTGTCCCCCACCTACCTCCACCTCCTCATCTTTCCCCCTTTCCTGAGCCAGAAATCAAAACGTGTGCTCTAGGATTTAATTCATAATAGGGGTGCAGCACTAATGTGAGCTTCCAGGTGATGGAGGGACCATCACTCAAGAATGAAAGGTAAGGGATAGACCAGAAGAAGCTGAAAAATCTGGGTGTTCTGGAACTTGAACCCCCAGGTGACCATGATCTGTGTCTCCCATGAGGCTGGTATTACCATCCTGATCAGTCCCTAAAGCATCATTCAAGACAAATAAGCTGTGATCTTGGCAGCCATGATAAGAAAATGATCTTTGTGCTAAGGGAGTTATTCTTGGGATTATGTACATAATCAGTAGAGAAAATGAGAATTGGGGAACAGAACAGTGTTAGAGTAAATATGTCACCTTTAATTTCCCTTAAATGGCTGAGATCCTTTGCAAAGCATTTAGCTGAATTCTGCTTTAGTGTGAGAGCTAGTGAGGACCTTTGATGTTGGAAGGCAACAGTCTTCTATACTTTTTTGTACCTGTTGTGTTGCATAAGGGCAAGGCAAAACTTAAGATCAGCAAAGGTCCCAGGAAAGGAAAAGGGATGGCGGTAGTGATAGTGAATGTTACTATCCATATCTATCAGAATTTGATATTAGACATAAAAGATTTCTCCATCTATTTCAACCAGCTCATTTATCAGCAGAGGTTACATCTTTACAGTAATTAGAATGTATGTTTGGAAGGGTCTGATTTAAAACACAGCTTCCTTGGAGAGGGACAGATTCACCTTGGGGCTCCTGCACAGGTGTCTCCTCCCAGAGGCAGTTAGTTGTCTTTTGTAGATGCTGCTGGTGGTGAAACCCTCCTGCCATTGTACTCTTTTATGAGTAGGTGTAACCACGCCAGGGTGCGTGACACTGGGGATTCCTTATTGTGTTTCCTAATAGTTCTCTTGACTTTTGATTCAGAGCCCAACTCTGGTCAAGCCCAGCATTCTGGGTGAGTGTAAGGACTGAGGAGGTAAGTCAAGAAGCCGACTTCTGCTGAGCACCAGAGAGTAGACCCATGTCTTTTGCTTTCCAGGAGTGGTAACTGAAGAGGGGAAAGATGAGCCTTGCAGCTACATAATTTATTGCATATATTGATTTGACCTCAGGAAGTGGGAGAAACTGTAGGTCAGTAGAACCCAGAAGCTCTCAAAGAACACAGACTCCTGGGCTCTTATACATAATTTATCTTCTTTATGTCTTCCCTCTCTCTCTTTTGCTCAAAACCTCCATTGTCCTTCCTGACCTTTCTCCCTGGTACAGCTGACTAGACGATTAGAACTCTGTCTCTAATTACTGTTTCTTTGATTTACATGTAGATTCCTTATTATAATATCATTATCATAAGATAAGAGCCCTGTAATCAGGGTAACATAGAATGGAGTAAATATACCCTAAACTACTCTAGGGCTGTAACCTTATTTTGTTAGTGTTCCCCTATTCTTGGCTCATCTTTCTTGCTTTTATGATCCCAAGAATGCGAACTGTTTTTTCAGTTCTGCATGTTTTCTCTCCTTGTTTTGTCTCTCTCTGTCTTGACATAACCTGGCTCATTAGTATGGTTTCCCTTGAAATTGCTAATTTAACTCTTCTGTGCCATCTGTCTTTCTCCATTGAATAGCAAACTCTATTTCTTAGACATTACTTCATATTGGAATCATCCCTGAGGGTAAAACTCAAGCTTCAGGGTTTTCTTAATAGCTCTCCAGGTTATTTAACTGGACAGCCTATGTATTTGAGAGCCAGTGGGCCAGAGGCTTGCTACTCCAAGTGTGTACATTGGAACATTAGGATGGACATCACTGGAACTTAATAGAAACACAGAACCTCAGGCACCACTCCCATCCTACTAAGTCCAAATCTGCAGAGAAACAAGTTCCTCAGATGAATCAACAGGCACGTTGATAATTAAGAAGACTAAAGACTCCAATCAGTACGTCATTATCAACAGTGTCTCCTTTCTCTCCTCTTCAGCCAGAGTTAACAGGAATACACCTAAGTCAAACCAGGTTAGGTTTATTTAGTTTTTTTTACAAGGTGGGAAAGTGCACATCAGAGGAACCATGGGACATCTAGGTAAGAGGGATTTGGGAGAGGGTTATTATAGAATTGGGGTAGTGCCCTCTGGTTTTAAGAGTGGTGGGCACCCCTAGGTGAAACTGACCAACATCCAATCACCAAATTGCTTCCACCTTGCTTTCCTGATAGTATCTAATCCAGAACTTGTCTCTGCTTTCTGGAACTTTTCAAGGGACGGACATTTATGGCATACACAAAACGGTGAGGGATGCTGGTCAGGGAGGGGAAGAGCCCTGATGATTGTAAGCATGCTAGTCTTTTTACAGCAGGCAGCTAACGGGCAGCCACATTGCACACTGACTTACATTAAACTGCAATACGGTGCTATAAAGAGTTTTTTGTAGCAACAACTTGAGACGTTAAACACTGCCCCCCCCCACTCTTGTCCTGACTGTGAATATTTGGGCTCCAAGGAGACCCTACCAACCTGAGCGAGCATTGCTGAACAAGCAGGCAGCCTCACCTCCAAGGAGAGCAGGATGTGGTTGCCAGGGGCTGAGAGGAGGGAGGTGAGGAGTTGCTAATCAGTGGGTATAAAATTTCAGCACACAAGATGAATAAGTGCTAGTACCATGTTTTATGATATTGTACCTGTAGCTAACAGTATTGTATTCTACACCTAAAAATCTAAGAAGGTAGATCTCATGTTCACTCTTCTTATCACAATAAAATAAAAACAAAAATAATAAAGAAATAAGGAAAGAAAAGGAGAGGTCTTTAGATAGAGAATGTTATGGAGGATGTTCAGAGAGTATGCCAGTGGGGGAAGTTCCCCTTTTTCTCTCTCCACAAGGAAGGAGCCATTGGATATATTTCCCCTAAAGACTGTGGTGTTTCTGAACTTGGGGCCTCAGGTCTGACTTCACCTGATGACGTCTCAGTGGCAGTACCTGTAGATGAGCTCCAGTGGCATTAGGGATGTCCTGTAGAAGATGGTAGAGTGGCAGAGCTGGTTAGGAGATGACCTTGGGCATGTCCAGAGTCCCATTTCCTCCCTGTTTTCTGTGGGAACTAGACTCCTAGGTTTCTCATGCAGCAGATAAGCTAGGGAAGATCTGGATTTCCAGGCGGCTTCCACTGGCTCTCCCAAAATACGAAAAGACTCCATATGAAAGCTTTGAGGTGGACTCCCTGTTAGGGGTGAGGTGTTGGCCATACCATGGTACTGTGTAGACCATCAAGGTCAGAAGATTTCATGGGCAGTGCTACTTGATGGTCTTGGACTAATTTGCCAACATCAAATATTACATCAACAAGAAAACCAGGCCTGACATCCTGGATCTCTGTAACTGGACATCGTTCAGAAGTAGATATACTCCACACATGCAACCTCACCTTTCCCACAGAGGCTGGCTCCCCTCCCCTTTCTACCAGTCGTGGAGAAAATTAGAAGCTCAGGAGGAGTGGGGAAACATTCAGAGTGAGCAGCTATTATTAGTAGAGAAAGATGGAAATTGGCAATCCCACAGCAGCCTTGTGGTGCCTATGGTTTATAGCTCTAGCATCACTGGGACTCAGCATCAGCTTGTCCATATACAGTCCACAGTGTTTGTAGTCTATCACTTAATTAGCTCTTGGGCTAACTAACCATCTAATAATCAAGTGCATATATTTTTATATTGCCCACGCAGCCATCCATGCAATTTTTGTCAAACATCTTGCTGAAGTCAAGACCCAGTATCCCAAAGGAAAACTATATGGCTGGCTGCTGGTTCCCAGGCATTGCCCCTTCCTCTGCAGGATGCTTATGAAAAAACTCAGATGCTGTCTCATCAGGGACTTATGCAGTGATGATTATCGCTATAGTGACTGAGTTTTGTTATACTCCTGGCACTTTATAATGATCTCATTTTATTGACTGCCGGACCTCTGGGTGGGAACAGAGCCCCAGAAACTCTTGGTGGACTTTGAGCCAGGCTTGGAGACTTAAGAACTGGGATCTGAGCTATAAGACCCAGTGGGGGGTGTAGCCTGAGGGAAGGAGTCCTCCTTGTAGCTGTTTTTTCCGTCCTGCTTCGCATTCGGGGGCCCACTAGACTCTGTCCTTTTGCCCCCTCCCTGCTTTTCTGCACTACCTTTTTGGTTTCTCTCTCACTAGGATATTTGTGATGATATAAAAGTAGTTTCATTTTCAAATGTCTCCCATGGTCTTTCAGCTGTGTTTCCTTTTAAAGTCTTTTCAGCGGACCAATTTGCTCTACTTGAGTTTTTTGAAATCTATTTTTACTGAAGTCTGTGGAACAGCTGATGATTCTCAGTGTTCTCTTTCTTTCTCTTTCTCTTCTTTAGATTAAAAATTCCATTTCTAGTCTAACAGAGTGATTTGTAACATTCCCCTAGATTACACAGCATCACAAGATTATAGATGTATTGTGTATTTTAACCTTATTATAACTTGTAAAAGAAGATTCTCCCCCTCCAAATGATATCTTCTTGGAGCTGAAAAGTCCCATGAGAGGTTTTCGAATTCAGGGTTTTAGACCCTGAACTCCGGGGCCCAGCTGCCTGGTTTCAGTGGCCAGCTCCTCTTTGTATCAGCTACAGGATTTGGGGGAGTTCTTTACTTCTCTGTTATGCAATGTCAGCATCTGCAAATGGGAGCAAAACGACATCAACCTCAACCATCAACATGGATACTGGGAGCACTAAATGAATTATTCCATGCAAAGCATTTAAAACAGTGACTGGTAGAATTCAGCACACCATTGATGCATTCCATAAAGTGAGCAGAGTGCCTGTCAAGACCCAGCCATTGTTCTAGATACTAGTAAAAACCAAACAAATACACAGGTTTATTAGCTTGTGTTGACAATTGTCATGAAGAAGGATGAAGTGGAGAAAGGAGATAGAGGCCTACAGACACATTTATATATGAGATTTATTTTAAGGAATTGACTCACGGAGGCAGACAAGTCTGAAACTCAGGGAGGAGTTGAGGTTATAGTCAAGTCCAAAATTCGTAGGGCATGTGGGCAGGCTAGAAACTCAGGCAGGGTTTCTGTGTTATGCTTTTGAAGCAGACATTTGTTCTTCTCTGGGACACCTCAGTTTTGCTCTTAAGGCCTTCCACTCCTTGGATGAGACCCACCCACAATATGGAGGGTAATCTTAAAGTCACCTGACTGTAGATGTTAATCCTATCTACAAAACACCTTCACAGCAGCATCTAGACTAATGTTTGATCAAACAACTGGTCACCAAAGCCTCACCCTGTTGACATACATACAGGTCAACCACCACCCGAGAGATATGTATGTTCTCTTTTGGTAGAGGGTCTTAGGTGAGCTGAGTAGGCAGCATGTGAACTGAGGTCCGAATAAAGTTAAAAGATGTAGCATGCAGGTACTGGAGATACAAAACCAGAGAGAGGAGCAGCCTTGAAATGGGAGCATCTAGATATATACATTGGCCATCATTTGCAAGGGTCTTGTAATACAAATACTTTTTTTTTTTTGGTAGGTCACTGTATTTCCATTATTTCTCTTAAAATTTTTTTAGATTTATACTTTAAACCAGTCAGATGTTTGAAGTATCTTTATTAGAGTACCATATAAAAGGATATAGTGATCGCGTGCCATTACTTGTGAAGTCCAGCTTCTCAGCTAGCATCCTAATGATGCTAGCACTGTTCACTTACTTTGGTTCTGCCACAAGAATTTGCTCTGGAATCCTGGTACAGAGTATCTGCATTTTCTAGAAAAAAGATTTTATTTATTTGAGAGGGAGAGAGAGAGAATGAGCATTGGGGAGGGGCAGGGGGGAGAGAGAGAGAGTTGCAGACTCCCTACTGAGCAATAAGCCAGATGCCAGGCTTGGTCCCAAGACCCTGAGATCATGACCTGAGCTGAAGGCAGATGCTTAACCAACTGAGGCAGATGCTTAAGCAACTTAACCAAGTCTCCACCCAGGTGCCCCCAGAATATCTGTATTTTAAAAGGATAAACAAGAAATTAAACTCATTTGACATTTTAGAATTGTTGATATTTGTCAGGAATCCCCATAAATGCACAACACACACTTGAGTGTGTACACATTCACACGCCCACACACTCACATACTTCTTCCTCCCTGCAGTGGTCTTTTCTGTGGACTTAAATGACCTTGTGTGTTCCAAAAAGACAGCTCTTGCTGTCTGAAATATTGTTTGGCTCAAAAGACATTGCATATTTGGAGATGTCTTTCCAGGGATAAAGTTGAGAATTGGCTAAGTTTTTTGTTGTTTAAATTGATAGAATGTTTACTTCTGTGGTATTTCTACTGCTGAGACACTGTGCTTTCTGCCCGCGAGAGCTTTCTTTTATGTCTCCTCAGCCCGTTTGCCTGTGAGGTGTTGTGGCTCTGGAGTCTGGGGGACAGCTCTTCACCCTGGGAAGTTTGGAAAGAGTGGTAAACGGCAGTCGAGCCTTGTTTTATTCTGTGTGGCATGTAACCTTTCACATTATTCTAATGAAAATGACATTTATGATTGCAGCCTTCTGTGAACTTTGAAAAGGCAGTTGTAATAAAATTGCTGCCTGGATTTTAGATATCGTCTTTAACTTTGAATTGTGCAACAATATGCCAGAGCCAGCGAGGTAGTGAGCAAAGTTTTCTCTTACCACTGAGAATGCAACTTTGATATTAATGTTTTATGTCCACCCTGAGTTAAAATCTGTAAAATTCTAGAAAACAGAACAAGTTTTGAAAAAAACTGAAAGATAGGTCATGTCATAGGAATTCTTTTTTTTTCCCCCCTCTGGGTGAAGTTTGTAGCATAACTTTGCTTCTTCAGAAGGATTAGATGGGTCCCACTGGAGCTTGCCTGAACAAACTCTGTGAACCTTTTGAGATTACCCCTTCAATTTGAAATCACCCCTTCTAAAGGATCAGAATTTTCTGCCTTGGTTACCTGGAATCTGATGTTTCCCCTGAGTCAGAATGATATGTTGAGGTATTTCAGCAGGGGCTCCTCTGATATTATCGAATCACGGTGACCATCCACGTAGTCTCCATGTCTAATAACTTTGCACAGATACTTCTGTGGTAGCATCTTAAACACCAAACTATAAGCACTTGTTGATACTAAATATCACTTAATGAAAACCACTTTCACTACCTTAAAAACAGAATCAAATTTACCTGTATCTTCCCTAGTTTGTCAGTTTAATATTGCCTGCTAGAGCTGTCCTGAATTTTTCAGTGAGATCAGTTCATTGGTCTGCCTCCAAGACTTGCCTTAGATTTACAACAGTCATGCCCTCCATGGTATTCCCAGTTGTTTTTGATTAGCCAGACATGCCCTGTGGATGCTTCTTTCCTAAGCTCTCAGGTTCCCTCCAGGAAGGTCATGCTCACAATTAATAATTCCAAAGGCTTTTGGCACCTGAGATGCTTGGCATTCTGTGAAATAAGTTGTATTTTTATGCTGTTTCTCATTAATTCTTACAGAAGCACCAAAATGGTTTTCCCGGAATGTTTCTGGTAAATACTGAACTCATGTTTTTTCTCCAAGTCCTGAATTTCATGAGAAAACTGAGTAACTAGAGTAAGACCTGAAGCCTGAACCATGGCCTCTAATTTAATATTTGCAGGGAAGTTCTACCTCTTCATTTAAACTGGCCACAAACCCATATTTCTTCTCTCACTTCTCTCCTATGTTTGTCAAGAATAGCTCTCCTCGAACTCAGCCAGAAGCAAACCAAACCTCCTAAAGGAAATTATAGTGAAGTGGGAGGGGAGATGTGACAGTTATCAGCTCACAATATGACAAGAGCATCCATCATGTCTGCTTTAAGGCCAGGGTCTGTGTAGAAGGAAAAAGGAATAAAGCAAGTAAGAGTGTGGAGGGCTTGATTGACATCTCAGTAAGCCCAGCAGTTGTTCACCTCTGACTGAGACCCTGTCCCTTTTGCCCTCCTCACACCTGAGGTTGTCATCAGATTTTTTCCTGAACCAGGTGGACATGTAAAGCTCTTCCATCAACAGCTCCTTTGTGTTCTCTTTTATTATTTTAATCTTTTTGTGCTTAATAAGAACTTTTTGTGATCTTATCTAGCATGATGTTTAATCATCAGATAGTTATTCAAAGATCTGCCATTCACCTTGAGAACAATATGCCCTTGGTTGAGACTGGCCCAAGAACGAGGAGATGAATGACACAGACCTGAATTCAACCTGTGGGCTAGAGACAGGCTCAGCTCACTGACAACCTAAATGGAGCCATTGTAACCAATGTGCAGAAAGATAAGGAAGAAAAATAAATTCTATCGTAAACCACTGAATTTGAGGGTGTTTTGTTACATGGTGTTATTATAGCAATAGCTGATGAATACAATAAAAATGAGAAAATAATAATGTTCTTATGACACATATTTTATTTATTTATTCATTTTTATGACACATATTTTAATTTCAATAAATTTTTATCAGACTTTTGCACAATTTTGGTTTTTCACAAATTCATCTATACTATAACTCTGGAAGCCAGAGACAATACCTATTTGAAGAGTGGGGTTTAATAAATATAGGACATTAAATCAATGCCCAGTAAAAGTTTACTGACAGTGAAGTATGAAATTGTCCTACTTTCTTTTTATGAAAATTCTTCTTATATAAGTTTACCTGCTAATTATGAGTAATTTCTTTACCTTTTCTACAGTTAATGATTGCAGTTACTATTGTAACTGAGAAAGTTAGAGCTCTATTTTCAGACAAAATCTCAAAGGACTTCACAGATCTGATAAGGTCTTACCCTCTAATTAGTTAGCATCCCTGTGAAATACCAAAGCTAGGATAGAGAATAATATTGCACATTGCTTTTCTGTTTATGCTGGTTAGCCAGAACATAGATCATTCCTCAGGTCTGACTCAGTTATTTGCCAAACTCCACTTTACCTTTTGAGACAAATGGGCATATTTCTTGATGAACCACTAAGCATATAACAGAGTTCTGGGACATAATAGAAAGCCTCAAGTGTGTTAGGGAAAAAAAATATGGTATGGTAGAAGTTTAATTAAGTAAAGAATGCTTTGTCATGAACTTAGTTTGTGCTCCTCTTGAAATACTGATTTAGTCTCTGTTTCCCACTAGCATTTATTAAATGAAAATCTATGGTGGATATGCAGAAAGAACCTTTGGTATGATGCAGAAGGATTCATAGCAGTTATCTGTTGTGATACTTGGAGATGGTGGGAATTGGGTGGATTTGGGACAAGGATTAGAGGGATACTTTTGATATCTTTTTTTAGATTTTTTAATTTTTGAATCATGTGGCTGTATTGCTTCTTTAAACTTTTTATATAATTTAATATAAAGCTTATGACTTAGGACATAAACTGAGTTGGGGAGCTCAGGTAGAATTTGATACCTTTACGTGATTTATATAATTCTAATAGCTAGTATCTTATGACATTTAGTAAATATTTTTGGAAAGTAGTATTTCTAGGTGAGGTGAAATCTTGACCCTTAGAGCTATACCTAATGTGTACTTGCTGACATTGTTGTTCACAGTTGTTACTTCATTTTACGCAGTGGTATAATTGATGTTTAAATGCTATGCTGTTATTACTAGGGAAGAGAATGAGCAAGAAAATAGATGATTTATGTACTTGAGTTCATGACAAGCAACTGATTTATTATTATTTTTATCATAAAAAGGAGGAACAAAAAAGTCTATAGGAACTTTGTATTCAGCAAAATTCTTCACATATTGTTAAATAGCTTATTTTCTGTTGGCTTGAGGTCATTCAGTTGGTGTCATTTTTTGTTATTTTGTAAAAGTAAGCTTTGGGAAGTTCCAGTTCCAGAAAGCATCCTTAAATGGAAATCTGAATTTTCAATGAATAGGCAGAATGTAAGTTCTAATTCAATTTCCTGTTCTTACAGTTTTAAGATGTTTTGAACAGAGCTTTATCCTCACACAGGCAGGTGCAAGGGGTTAAGGGAGATAGTTATCTCTGAGAAGGATGTAGTGAGAATTAATTAGCTAATGGGTGAAAAGTGCTCTCTTTATGTGTTAACTGCCGTTGATTATGAGCTAGGGTTATAAGAAAAAATATTTATTGCTGCCTCTGGTATATTGTCTTTCATTTCTTTCTTATGATCTTGAGGACCTCTCTCCCTCATCCTTTGCCAGTTAATTTTGTCATTACATTGAAGATCTTGCATGAAATTTATTTTTTTAATGACTTAGAAGATTAATTTGGAAAAACAAACTATATTACTTTTCCTCTTGAGTATGTAGAAAATGGGGTCAGCAATTGAAGTCTCAGCTGGCTTAGTTTTATGTCCTGTGAACCCAACAGGCTCTATTCTTGAACCAAGGGAGCAGTCTGGTTGGCTTCTCTGGAGAAGTATGAGGGCATCCATCACCATTATCTCAGCTCTAGAGCGTCACTCAGTTGAAATGAGAGAACGGCTTGAAGGTTTGCCTTTCCATTCCGTTGTAGTGTCCCTCTTTCCTCAGGCATTCAATTACTTAAATTACAGAATTGGCAGTGGCTTTTCAATTTTAGAAAGCTAATTGAAAGCAGTCTTATGATGTGCAAGACCTGTGATGCTCCAGGCCCAGTGCAGTAGAGGAGAAGGAATTTGGTGGTGGTTGGTAGGTGGTGGTGAGGGGAGGTAAGCTGGGGTGGGTTTGTTGCTGCCCTTGGCATTTCTGCTTTGGGTCATTAGTAAATGAGGTATAGTGGTCCACTACTAGAGCCTACTTATTGATAATATTGATGGTAATATTGAAGATAAGATAGATGTAAATAAGGCAGCAGTGGGACTTGTCTTAACTCAGGCTGCTATAACAGAATACCATAGACTGTGTGGTTTAAACAACAAACATTTATTTCTCACAGTTCTGGGAGAACGCTGAAGTCCCAGAGCAGGGTACCAGCATGAATGGCTTCCAGTGAAGGCCTGCTGCTGGTGAGGGTTGAAGACTGTCCAGTGTACTCACATGGCAGAAAGAGTGGCCTCTTCTTAGAAGGTAGTAATACCGGGGCGCCTGGGTGGCTCAGTGGGTTAAAGCCTCTGCCTTTGGCTCAGGTCATGATCCCAGGGTCCTGGGATGGAGCCCCGAATCGGGGTCTCTGCTCAGTGGGGAGCCTGCTTCCACCTCTCTCTCTCTGCCTGCCTCTCTGCCTACTTGTGATCTCTGTCTGTCAAATAAATAAATAAAATATTAAAAAAAAAAGAAGGTAGTAATACCACATGTAGGCTCCACCCTCATGACATAATTACCCCCCAAAGGCCCACCTGCAGATACTTTCACAATGAAGTTAGGGTTTCTCCATACAGAGTTTGGGGGACACAAATGTTAGGTCCACTGAAAGCAGGAAAAACAAAAACCCTTTCAAAATCTCAAATGGTACTTTATAAAGACACACACACACATACACACATGTATATGTCACATTTGGATGATTCTATGGAAATGAGGACAGGAATTCAATAATGGGGTCTTCCAGTTGACAGTTCTAGTTACTGAAATGTATGCATGCATGTGCAGCTGTTTTATGACACAGTCTTGCCCAGGACAGACTTTTTGTGCCCTTCCCTTGACTAAACTTTAGGCAAATTTCTTCCTGACTACAGGACCCTGGCCTCCCTTTTCTTAGAGCATTTTCTTTCTTTCTTTTTTTTTTAAAGATTTTATTTATTTATTTGATAGACAGAGATCACAAGTAGGCAGAGAGAGAGGAGGAAGCAGGCTCTCCGAGGAGCAGAGAGCCCGATGCGGGGCTCAATCCCAGGACCCTGGGATCATGACCTGAGCTGAAGGCAGAGGCTTTAACCCACTGAGCCACCCAGGCGCCCCTCTTAGACCATTTTCTTTAGAACAGTTGCAATCATAAATTCTTTTTCTGCTCCTTGAAATGTGTGTAAATCTTTTCCCAGCCTCTTTCCAGTTTTATGGCCCAGGGAGTGTCTTTCTCATGGACAGGAGGAACCATCTATTTGAAACTTAAAACATTAAGGAAGGTAACATCTCTATGCCCATCTTCTGTCTCTGTGGGACATAGGAGCCTAACTTGGGTGGATGCCAATTAGCAAGCACAGATGGTGTAATTACAGCAAAAACCATTTGCAAACTCGGCAATAACTCAATGTGCTCAACACAACCCATTGATCAACCTCATCCGTATTGCCTTCCAGTACTTTTCCACTGGCTTACCCTAGGGCTTAAAACTTTCCTGCCTTTTGATTCAGTGGCATTATTTCAGTTAGTTTCTGTTGCCTATTGCAATAGTTTGAATCAAGTTTTCCTTGTCTGCTTATCTTGACCCAGTGAAGTGTTTTTGCTTTGAAATTCTATGTATTCTGAAATTGAAATAAGAAAATCCATAGAGATAGGAAGAGAGAGAATAAAGAAGACTGAAGAAGTTTTTGGGAGATTGTAGATGGAGAGTGTGCCATTATTATATACTTGTAGTATATACACACTGACTGATAGGTGGCAGTCTACATTTTATACATAATTCTGGTCAGAAAATAAGCTGAAATCCACTACCCAGAATATAAGAGCTCTGAGAAAATACAGAATTGTAGCAATTGCAGATAACGTGTTGCTCCATTTCCTTAAAGTTCCTCAGGAAATACCACGTATTAAAAGATGGTTTGAAAGGAAAAATTGCTAGAGACTTAAAACTATAGGAAAGAACCATAGTCTTCCTTTTTTTGTAACAGTATTTTTTCTAGATAACTATTGTCATGTGTGCTGATATAAAAATACCACATTTGCAGCAGTGGAATGCAGATATTATAGGACATATAATTAAAGAAAAGACCCTGACTATATGTAGTGAATGTTGTACAGTAGAATAATTAACCTCTTAGGATCACATCAAGATATTGTTTTAAAAAGAGATTTCTAAATAGCCATTTTTCTTGATCCATAGCTACTAAATTTATTCCATTACCATATTTTGGCATAAAATATCTAACAGTGTTTCCCTTTTTATTTTCAACAAACTATTGTGATTCAAGCATAGAACTAGGTTTTGTGGGAACAGGAAAAAGTAGCAGTTCCTCTTCTTAAGACCCATATAATTTAATGGTGGAAAGACATATATAAACCCACAGTTTATGCCATGTAGTTAATGACCTAGGAACCTATACAGGAAACTTAAGATTCTACCAGCCCATTATGTCCCCTTTGCCTCCCTTTAAAGTAACCCAACTCACCCATATACATGTTCATAGATCTGTTGCAAGGAGCTTCATACATTCATTCATTTAGTGAATATTTGAGCACCTACTATGTGCCAGAGTTGTTTGGGGTGTTGGGATATAGTGGGGACCAGAAAAGACAAAGTCCCTGATCTCTAGTGCACGGGATAAATAATAAACAAATACAAAGTACATTTATAATATACACAGTGATACACACTATGAAGAATACAATAGGATGAGAGTGATGGGTGACAGGGAAAGGTGATCATGGAAGGCCTTTCTGATAAGGGCCACTAGAACATAGAGCTGACAGAAGTGAGGGTACAAGCCTGGAAAAACTGGGAGGGAAAATTCAAGTCCTGAGTCAGGAAGAATCTGTGTTTGGAAGAACAGCAAAAAGGCCAGTGAGGCTGGGAACAGCCTTCCTCTAGGGAGCAAAGAAAGGTACAAAGGAGAGTTGGAACAGTAGTCAGAGGCTGACTCAAGTGGCCTTGAAGGCAAGGCCAGAGTTCCATATCTGATTCGAAATATGATGAGGAGCCTTAGAGAGTTGAGTGGTATGCTCTGAACCAGTGAACATTTTATAAGGATGACTGGCTGAAGAGGGAACAGAGGAGGCAGACAAGGACCTAGTCAGAAGGAAAGTACTGAAATCAGCCAGGTAATAGATGGTGGTGGCTCAGATGAACATTTCTCAACCTCAGCACTATTGACATTTGGGACTGGCTCATGCTCTGTCATAGGGGGATGCCCTGTGCCTTGTAGAACGCTGTGCAGCATCACCGGCCTCTATTCACCGGTGCCACTGGCACCCCCACAGTTGTGGCAATGAAAAATGTCTGCAGACATTGTCAAATATCTCTTGGAAGGCAAAGTCACTCCCAGTTGAGAACCACTGACTTAGACCCAGTTAGCAGTGGTGGAAGTGATGAGAAACGTTGGATTTTGGATTTGTATTAAAGCAGGCAGACTGCATTTGTTGGTCAACTGAATGTGGGGTGTAATGGACAGAGATGAATCAAGGGAGATTCCAAAACCCCTTAGATAAGGAAGCTCTTTGCAACTGAGAAGGAGACTGAAGGAGCTGATGGCTGGGATCTGCCAGCCATCAGCTAGTGGCAAGGCCTTCCCCAAGAGATTCTGGGCAGTACATCTCATTCAGCACTGTCTCTAGCAGTCACCTGACCTCCTGTAGCCTATATCTGCTCTGTGCTCCCAGTTCCCAGAGCTCTTGACCACTGCTTCCCCCCATCTTTTCCCTTCTGTGACTTAATTATGTAATTGTCGTTGGCAATTATGTCTCTTAGTATAGGGAAAAACAGACTGGACCCCACAAATTTGACTGTCAGGCCCAGACACTACTTTTGGGACATACCCTGTGGTCTCAGGCACAAAGTCCAAAAGCAAAAAGTTTGCCTCTACATTCTGTCTTCATACTCTGGTCTGTCAGCCAGGCCCATGCGGTAGGAGACAAAACCGGATACAAACTGAGGTGGGGCAGTCAGAGAACATCCATGGTGTGGGTGTTACCGAGTTAAGGAACAGTCTTTTCAGGCACTCTCAGAGGGGTAAATGCTGGGCCAACATACAAGTATGCATGGTATACGCGGATTCAGGAATTTGGATTAATATGGGATGATTAGAGGCTTTTGTTTGTGATTGGAAATAGCGCTAGATAAGCCTGGGTTAACGTTGGGGTATGAATAGGCCATGGGTGCTGTGCTAAAGAGTTTAAACTCAATTCTACACACTCAGGTGATACTTCTGCAGTTGGGAATTAATTATCTTTCTGCATTTAGAAAGATGACTCGGGGGAGGTGCAGGGAGCTTGTTGGTACAGGACAACGTGCTGTAATTTACAGTTTTGTGGTTTTTCACCAGGCAAGAAATAAGGGATAAATAATGCTGCATCATACAAATGTCACATAAGAGCATCATACCCAACCCTTTAAAATGGGTCTCTTCCATCCCTTCTTCCACTTGATCCTGTTACAACAAATGTTGAGGAAAATTCACTGATACATGAAGGACAATGGCATCCATTGGATGGATAGTCATATAATGTTCAGTTGCTCTCCCAAACCAATTAAAAAAAGTGAATTTTTGGCTTTTAGATGTCGAAATATTTTATTGTGACAGAAGACTGGAAAAGAGAAACATACCTTTTATCTATAGCTTGTAGATATTTCAATGAAATTATGGAATAGCATATCTTAATATATTCTTAAAATTTAAGTTTGGAGTTATTTGATATATAATGTTATTAGTTTCAGTTGTACAATATATTGATTTGACAATTCTATATATTGCTCTCTAATATTTTTCATATGAATTCACATGTGCTGTTTTTGACTCCCTCCTAGCCCATTGTCTAGGAGTAATACTACGTTCAGTAACATGATTTACATTTAATTGAATATTTAACATGTGCCACATACGTCTTGTATGTTATTTTCATTAATTATCACGAGAACATTTATTACTAGGCTTTGTTTTTTTTCTCCATTTCAGAGGAGGACATTGAGACTCAGAAGAATGAAGTCACTTTTCAAGGTCACATGTAGGGTACTCACAGACCCAGATTCAAATCCACTTCTACAGAATCCAGGAGCCCCAGATTTTAACCATCTTACCTTCTTTTCAGAGATGAGGCTCTGAAATGGAATGGAAAGGGGGAGAGACTTGTGTTGGAGGTAGGAGGGCTGCAGGAGAAGATGGGGGATTCAGTGACACTGGAGGTCACCTTCCTTGATTAACTGGATTAATGCTGAAGCCATTTACACAGAAGGGACATGGAGACATAATTGGTTGGGTATGTGCGATTATGCAACTGAAATTGGTTTACATTGAATGTTTTGATTTTATGCATCTAAACAGCATACCTTATAAGGTCTACTTAACATTCCGATCTTAAAAGAGGTAAAGTTTGAAACGTCTTAGGGAACTATATCCCTTCAGTATAGAGTCTGATTTCTATGCCAGTGACATTTTTCAAGAAGTTATGTTTTTGACCTATGCTCATCCAAACTCAAATTATTTCATAATGGTTTCATGTTCTTGCTAAGGTGTCCATATTTCTCCCTAAAGTGCTAGATAGTTATGCTCTTTCCTGATTGATATCTTGCCTTTTATCAACCAGACTAAGTGGGAGACAAGATGGATTGGAGCAGAGTTCATTCTCTAACTAGCTGGGGCTCTGTGAGATATAAAACTTTAGTGCTAAACATTGTTCCAGATTCAGCAAGTTTACTCACTTTGGAGAAATACATTATTAACACTTGCATAGAATGCCTTTGAGCATGCATCAGAATATTTTAATAATTTAAATATAAAATCCAAACACCTATCTATGCAAAACCCTTTATATAACATTTTTGAAAAGAGGCTAAACATGGAAAATAGTTTTACTAAAACCTTTAACTTTTCTCTGGTCATGCATTTTCTGTGTCTGTACTTACAGCCTCTCTATCCCACATCCATCCCCTTCACCACATGCACGCACGCACACACCCACACATACACCCACACGTCTGGAATGTTCTTCTCCATTTGCCTTGTGAACTAGTCATTCTCCAAGTCTTATCAGATTGTCTTCTGTGTCATTTTTCTCTCCCCGTCCCTTATCAGCTTATAGATTTCTCCATTTATGACTAAAAAATGCTCTGTACACACCTCTTTAGGGTACTGTATTTGTGTTGTCTTCCCTCTTAAATCTCCCATTGGACATGGCACATCAAGTATGGATCTAACTTTCTACATTTAACATCTTTCCAGTGTATAACAGGTAAGTCAGCTGTCTGATGGGCCTGTTGCTGTCTCATAGACCCCGGGTCTCATAGGCTTCGAAAGTGGATACTCAGAAATAAAAAGCAACTGTAGCACTACCCTTTCTTCATTTGATCTGTTGGCTGTGTTGGTCTTGTAGTTAGTCTGAAGGGAGCCCCGTTAACAAGATGTGGTTTCCAGGTTCCCTTAGGTGTGTCTTCTGTCTGTCTCCATGATGACTACATTTACAATTGGAAATAGTAACTGCAGTGTCATTTGGGCTTCATGGTGAGAGGCACAGAACGAACATTTGAACACTGCTAGAGATATGTTGGAGGACACTATCCCAGGCAGGGAACAAAAGAGGTTTACCCCTGCTTGCTGTGAGGGACACAGATGGAAAGACATAGAAAATTCCACTGGTGCTCTGGGACCCACTGACCTTAGACCCTAAAGTTGGCTGGCACTTTCTTAAGAAGGGTCAACCTTCAGCAATATGAATTTTTCCCAAAATATGTGCTTTATCTCTCTTCTTTTAATTACTATGCTCTGCAGACATATCTGGGCTCCCTGGAATATCCTTAAGTTAGTTCAGCAGTAATTTTCAGAGTACCCCATTATATCACAAGGAACAGAAGCCAAAATAAAGGTTGTAAGTGGGCCTCTACAGTGCCCTGTCCCCTGTCCTGGGAGCCTGACTGGGGGACATAAAGAACCATCTTACCACACCCTTCATGACATCCAACCTTCGCAGATGCTTCATTTAGAGTGTTCTAGATCCGTACTCCACTTTCTCCATTGGGCTACTCATCTGCCTTTGTTCCTACTGCTTATTCTTTAGTTTCTCTAGCTGTGTCTATATGTCAAGATCCAAACACTCATCTCTTTTAATCATTTCCTCTTCATGCTTAACTCATCCCTAGATCTATTCCCTTTAATGTGCTTGTTCCATGGGTGCCTTCTTCAGGAGGTTGACTCGAGTGCACTGCTGAGTTTGCAACCACTCCGCCTCGTGATTCTGCTTGCCTGGCTCTACTTTCCATAGCAGTCATTACCTCTAATAACTATATAATTAACCTATTGATTATATCTATATGTTATTGCTTGTGTCCCCCCCCCACTAGTCTATTTCTAGAGATTTTGCCTCTTTTGTTTATTACTACATCTCACCTGGAACATTGTGAGTATGCGAACACTGACCAGTGAGTGAACTGTTCTATAGCCATTCTTCTTAGTGCGGACTACACCTGCTCTCCCACTGGGCACCCCCTCTGCCAGGCAATAGAGAGATCCTGGTGCTCCTGTCCGCCTGCAGTACTGGTCTAGGGCTCACTGTACACTGACCACGGCTCTTAGTGTATGGCTTCTGTCTCTTGGTTTCCTTAGGAATTAATGTAGATTATCTTTGCGGGGGTGGGGCTATATTTTCTGAATGCTTTTTAGAAGTTTTCATTAAATCAAAAATTGATAGTTTAGAAGGAAGCTTATGACACATTCAGGAGTCACTTTTTTACCCACCTTGTCTCAAAACTTTGGTCCTTTGAAAAATAATGTAATTGTTTCCTACTTGGTAGGGTCAACTTTCTAAATGTGTGACGTTATTTCATTAAGAGATTTGCCGTATTTGAATGTGTTAAATCCCAAAATGGAACTCACTTGTACAGATTACAGGTCAGTGGAACAAAGTTATGGATCACCTACCTCATTCCAGATACTGTACTGAGTGCTAGGGTTCCAAGACGAATAGAATAGAATAGAAGCTATGTGTGGTATCTGTCAGTGGCTGAGTGTGGCTCAGGTGTAAACACACACACACACACACACACAAGTACATAGATATGTGTATAAATAGCATGTATGCAAATGTAAATACAGTAAAATGCTTACATGTCCTGTCTATTCAAACGTTGTTCTTGGGCAACAACTTCAGGGTGTTTTGAGCATATAAAACAATCACATGGGTCAGCCAGTTTTCTTACAAAGGAAAGTAACTTGGGGAATGTGCCATTAATTGCTTTCAATAAAATCCTGTTTTGGGAAGTGAATTTGAGGGTCAGTTGAGTTACATTTATAGTGGTCTCTTCATTTAGAAATGATGTCTTTGAGATTTAGTCACAGAAGTGACTTTTTGTGCAAAACAAAATGACACGATCTTTTTATCATGGCATCAGCGGCGAATGTCATCAGCGGGCTGGGTTCGCTGTGTGTGAAATGCTGTATTTCAGAAGGGATTGCCCCGATTCCTAATCCATTGTTTCTGAGCTTCCTCCTCTTCTGTACTTGTCAGTGCAGGATGGCTCAGTTCCTTTCCACTCTGAGCCATGCAATTTTACATAATTATAAACACTGCCTAAACCTTGATTACTATGACATGAAATCTCAAGCTTGAAGACAAGATGCATTTATATCGGCATGTTAACATTATTATTGAAGCAAGAGCAGTTCCAGTGTTATTCCTCTTGTAGACAAGGAAATAACTCCTTCCATTTTCGTCCTACTTTGTGTTCTGAGATAGCATTTCTCAACTTCTTTCTTGCTTCCCAGAAGTTCTGCCCAATTCTATAAGATTGTTTAGCCATCTTGATTGAAATCAATATGAAAAACAGTGTGAAGACCCCCCCTCCCCCTTTGAAAGTTTGTTTTCCACACTCTCCGCTGAGCTAAGTGCTTAAAAAGGCAATCTTTTTCCGGCTCCGCATCTTTCAGGAGCTAGAGCTACTATGTAGAACCTCGTGGGGAGAGATAAGAAGGGCTTCTCATGCTCAAGCCACCCTCTGCTGTTACTGGCAAGTCGTGCGGCACAAGGCTGTGGTGTACGTGGAGAAGAGACACTGCAGCCTCACGTGCCAGGGGAGCCCACCCCATGTCCAGAAGGGGAAGGGACCTCTCTGTGTCTATGCTTGTGACGCTTTGACCTAAGGCATCTGTCTCAGAGGTAACACTGAGAGGCTTGGGGCCTTTGGGGCTTAGAATGCAAAATTGGGACATGAGGTTGTGGGTCCTGGACCAGGTACTTTTTAAAATTTTTATTTGTTTTTTAAAGATTTATTTATTTACTTGAGAGAGAGAGAGAGAGAAGGAGAGTGTGAGTAGGGGGAAGAGCAGAACAGCAGGGAGAGGGAGGAGAAAAGAATTTTAAGCAGACTCTGCCCGAGGCACAGAATCCCATGCTGAGCTCAATCTCATGACTCTGAGATCATGACCTAAGCCAAAACCAGGAGTTGGCCACTCAATCAAATAAGCCACCCAGGCACCCCATGGGACAGGCATCTTAAAAGGCACATGCTCTTCAACTCTTATTTATAGGTGACATATACATAAGGTATGTATAGGATATGGTAGGCGGGGCCATACCCATAAAATAACATCAACTCAAAAACACTTACCTGAAAGTGCACAGGTATTCAATCAGAGTCAGAATTCAATCAACCTAACCCCAGACCCGAGAGCATATTGCTTTTTTCTGATTCCCTGTGGTGTTTCTGGGCCGGCCTCACATTCTCTAGAATACTCCTGTGTCTTTGGGTGTTTCCAGGTAATCTGCCTTACTATTTGATTAGGGTTAACATTTTTTTGAGCAGAAATGATATGCTCATATGAACTGGACTAGAAACTGCAAAGGAGAAAGACCTGGATAATGCTGTCTTTGCTGTCATGGAGCTTAGAATTTGGGACGGTAAGGTGCACTTAGGTGGCTTAGTTGGTTAAGTATCCAACTCTTGGGCTGGGCTCAGGTCATGATCTCAGGGTTGTGGGATCGAGCCCAGGGGGTGCTCCATGCTCAGTGGGGAATCCACTCGGTTTCTCTCCCTCTCCATCTGCCCCTCCTGCTCATGCTATCTCCCTCTTTAAAATAAACAAATAAAATCTGTAAGAAAAAGAAATTAAGAAGGTAGAAATGGATGCAAAGATACCAGGAAGCACATTATAAGTTGTCACACAGGGAAATGAGAATCATTTATTTGGGGAAGAATAAGGAACGATTTGTGCATAAGTGATATTTGATCTGAATCATGAACTTACAGAATGAGTTTTGACAGGAAGAAATGAGGGTCTTATTATTCCAGGAATAGGTGAAATTATGGGTCAAGACACATTGTAAGGAAACTTTCTGGGTATAGTCTAAGGGTGGATCTTGGTTTATTTTGGCACAAGACAAAATGGTAGAGATTATTGTCAAACTTTAATCCCATGTTAAGAACCTGCCGGTTTATTTACAAGCAAAGGGGAACTGTGGAGGGTTTCAAATGAGGGGAGTAACTTAGTGAGATGGACGTTTTGGAATACAGTATTGGCAGCTCTTGGAGGGCAAATGTAAGGAAGTGTGTTACCAAACTGGCCCTACTGTGGCTGAACAGTTTTTGATTCTCTCTCACGGAACCCCTTCAGAGGGCACACGTGAAGCAGTTTTTTCTGAGCAGAGTGTCCCGAGTGCCTGGGAGGAGGGGGAAGGGAGAAGAGATCAGTGGATGGTTTCAGGCTGTGCCTGTAGCTCACTGGCCAGGTCTCCTGGTATCTCCAGATTCTGTGGCTTCCTGGAAGTTGCAAGGCAAGAGGTGAAAAATGCATGCAGGGGGCAAAAGACAAGGTGTTGATGGGCACTAGCCACCTACAATGGGAGAAACTGGGAATTACTGTTGCAGGGGGTTCCTGGATTTATAGCGGCAGCAACAACCTAGATCCTTTGTCACAAGAATAGCATAGACCTTCCTGTTTTTAGCCCTGTTTTTATCCCAGAAGCAAAGAAAGGCAATGGTCCCGGTCTGGGGTAGCACATAAAACAAATATGGAATGGCGCTAAAATGTATATAGCATGGTCAGGAAGCTATCCCTGAGAGACAACTGAATAAAGGAAGTAAAGGAGCCATCCAAGCAGAAATCTAAAATAGAAGGCTTTCAAGCAGGTGGAAAAGCAGCATGAAGTCCTTGAGATAAGACTGTGTTTAGTATGTCTGAGGAATGTCAGGAAGTCCAGCATAGCTGGAATGAGGGAGAGGAGGGTAGGAGAAAAGGGGGAAAGGGAATATGGAGTCATATAGTGTATGGACCTGTGGGTGGTAAGATTTTTATGGTTTGCTCTGAGTGAGATGGGAATACATTTGAGAATTTAAAGGAAATGGAGGGCTTGGCTGTCTAGAGCTTTAATAAGACTGCTCTTGATACTGTGTTGAAAATCCGTTATAGAAAAGAAAGGGTAGGAGAAGTAGGATTCTGTGGGAGGTTACTGCAGTAAACCAGGCCAGAAATTCTGGTGGCTTGGACTACGTGGATAGTGAGATGTGAGAATGGTCACACTCTGGATTAAAGTAGAACAAGCAGGAATTTAGGGTGGATTGGAAATTTGGTATGGAAGAAAAAACATACTTAAAGGATATAACAAAAATAAATAAGTATAAAAGCTTAAAAATATATACCTGGTGTGGCTATGTATTTCGTGGTATGGGGAGTGCTGTCGGTACAAGATTAGAGACTCAATTTGAGCACTTAAGTTTGAAATGTCTACTAAATAACCTATGAAAAGTACTTTAAGAAGATTATCAAAGATAATCTCATCAAAGACATATTAAGCAGATAATTTGGAGATGTGGGTTTAGGGTCCAGGGAAAAGTTGGAGCTGGAGTTATACAGGTAGGAACCATCAAGGTCAGGCTGGTCCCCAAATTACAAAGTGGTGGAGATGACCTGGGGAGTGGGTGTAGAAGGGAAATAGGAGAGGGTCTGAAAACACACCCTGGGAACCCTACCATTTGAAATGGGATTGGAAAACACAGCAAAGGAGATGGGGAGAGATATGGGGGCAATAAAGCAAATTTGGTGTCTTGGAAGTCAAAAAAAGAAACTGTCTCAAGGAAGAAATGATGATCATTTCTGTCAAATTCTGTCGACAGGTCATGGCAGTTAAGGACCCAGGGATGACTGTTAGATACAGAAAAGTGGCAATGATGGTGAGTTCAAAAGGATGGTTTCTGCAGAGAGATGGAGGCAAACACATGATGCGAGTGAGGTCAAGAAAGAATGGGAGGAAAGAAATTGGAGACACAAGCAGGAAATGAGTAAGGTTAATGAGGTTATGCAGGTAGGTGAAGATGATAATTGAACACAGGACTTCAGCTGCATAAGGAGAGAAGAGAGGAGGATGACACAGGTGGGCAAGAGTGAAAAGGTGGTTGATTCAGCAGATTGTAGGTCCTGGTGGGTTGGAAGAATTGTTAGAGATCTTAGTGTGACCTTCTATAAGAAAATACCACAGACGAATGGCTTGAACAATAGACCTTTGTTTCTGATGCTTGTGGAGCCTGAGAAGTCCAAGGTCAAAGTGCCTGTACTGTTCTGTTCCTGGTGAAGACTTTCTTCCTGGCTGGCAAATAGCCTGCCTTCTTGCTGTGTCCTCATAGGGCAGAGAGAGCATGCTATCTGGATTCTCTTCCTCTTTTTCTAAGATCACTAATCCCATTATGGGGGCCTCCACCATCATGATCTCATCTAACCCAATGACCTCCCAAAAGACCCCACCTCCAAATATCATCACTTTAGGGGTTAGGTTAGGACTTCAAATTATTATGACTTTTTTTTGAAGAAGGACATAAATATTCAGTCCATGACATTAGAATTGGGGTAGTAGAGTGTGGGCTAAAAGTTAAGAGGTGGTGTTGTGTGGGGATTATTGAAATTAAGGTAACAATAAGGGTGGCTATGGAATAAGTGCCTTTGGCACTTGGGTTAAAGGGAAGACCTTTGGAGGAGAGGAATTCAAGGAATTGAGAGTCCAGGCTGTTGGAAGGATGACCAATGTGGGTTTTAAGTTGTGATAGGAAAGTACTGGGAAAGAATGACGGTAGCCAAAAGCTAACCTCTTCTAGAAAGAGAGACAGATAGATTCCTCCAGGTGTGGGAAGTGACTGCAACAGGGAAGGGAAGTGTCTGATGAGATCTCTCAGTGCTGGGAGTCTGGCATTGGAGGAGTCTGCAATCCAGGGTAGGAGGGAAAATATTCTGTAAATGATCATGAGGAATAAGAGGGGCTCACACTCCAGCTGCAGACTCCACAGCTCCTGGGGAGTAGCAGACAGCCACTTATTGGAGAGGCCTAGGAGGAAATCTGTGTCCTTAGGGGGAACCAGCATCAGACCAATTAAGAATATGATGAGAACTTTCAAAGAAGATGCTGAAGTTAAGGAAGAGGGTTTGTGATTGACCTAGAATTTCAGGGTCATAGTGAACAAAAAGGTTTCAGGGAATGGAAGGTGGGAGATGGGTCAGAAAAGGCAGCCTATGGAACCAGATGAGGATTCACTTCTAGGGAATGAAGAATGACCTTGGTGTCATGGGTCTTTTGTGGTGTTTGGTATAAACAGGGATAAAACATAAAATTAGATGAGTCCAGTTGGTCCAAGGTACAGAGTGATGGAAGTGCTGCGGGGGTGGAACAGAGGGAGGGATGCAAAGGCAACTGGACAGAAGCAGGAAGAGTTCTATCCTCCCACTGGAGCCCCACATAAGTGTACCCTTTGTGTTCTTGGATTTAGCTCAAAGGTGGTCAGCAGGATTGGCCTTCCTCTAATTGCAGGCACTCCCCTGAGTCCTTCGTACTGCCTTATACAGCCTAAGTGCTTAAATATTGTTGAGTGAGTTAAAAATACAAGAGTGAGGGACGCCTGGGTGGCTCAGTTGGTTAGGCAGCTGCCTTCGGCTCAGGTCATGATCCCGGCGTCCTGGGATCGAGTCCCACATCGGGCTCCTTGCTCGGCGGGGAGCCTGCTTCTCCCTCTGCCTCTGCCTGCCACTCTGTCTGCCTGTGCTTGCTTGCTCTCTCTCCCTCTCAAATAAGTAAATAAAATCTTAAAAAAAAAAAATACAAGAGTGAGAATGATATGGGTAAAATTCAAGCCAATTAATGATAAAAAAACATGTAGTTCAGTTCCTTTGGGATCTTAATCAATAGTCTGATTTTCACATAGGCACTGGGGAAAGGTAATCAAAAATTTGTATTTCAAAGCATAAAAGGAGAAAGCGAAAGTAAATTTTATGCAAAAGAAGTAGAAAGCAGAAGCTTGAGGTTTTTTAAACCAAGTTATAGTTTTGTGAGGTGCACATCTTCCCCCCGAGGGAATATAACTTTTCGTTTCTTTTTGTTTTTGTTGTTTTGACCAAAGCAAGACGAAGAACAACTGTCCTAAAAGAAAAAACAAAACAAAACTGCTTTATCCAGCAGCACAAGCTCTGGGAGAAGGGGGAGACATGGAAGAAGGGCAAGTTTTGGCAACGCACAGATCTCTATACCTCTTAACACCTCATTAAAATGAATATCTCTTGGTGTTAGGAATTTTTCCATACAAATGGAGAGTTTCCTTTGGCCTCGTATGTCTTCTTAGAAGCTGGTAGTTTTCCTGTGATTTTTTTTTTTTTTCAGGGTTTTCTCTGTCTTTGCAATGAATTTCTAACAGCAAAGCATCTGCTAAGGGGAAGTGTTTCTTGATGTTCCCCTGAAATAAGATAGCAAATGGTTACATACAGACAGTAGCTCTGTCCTCAGTTTAGAACAGTGGATTTTGAAGGGTTTGAGGAAGGTTTGGGAATTAAGTAACTCACTCTGCACTTGGCTTCCCTCCCCCCAACTCCTCCGGAACTTTGTTCAAAGTGGTCCAGAAGTTAATTAGCTTCTCTTAGCCCCAGTAGGTTGTACTCTACACCCATTTCAAGAATGCACTAAGCGAGGAGGCTTGGTGATTATGTACATATGTGAACTTGAGGCCCTTAAAGATGTGGTGGTGGTGTGGGCAGGCGGTACTCCCTGAACTGCGGAGGAGAGAGGAGTTTAAAGTTACACTTTCACAGAGTGGGAGGCAAAATTCCGGCCTTGGCGTTCTTCACTTCAGTCCTCCACTGAAGTGCTCCCTTCCTTTTAAACCTGCAGGGGGCGCCATATCTGCTCACGTTGGTGGTAGGCCTTTGGAGGGAGAAAGGATCGTGACACACCAAGAGAAATTATCATGTATACTTGATTTGTGATTCAGATACTTTATGACTCTTTTCTATTTAAAGAAGCAAAAAGTATGGCTGAAAGTTGATTTTAAATATATCACATTACAGTCACCCATATATGAAATGACATTTATTGTATTCATAAGTTTGCTACGGGCGATATGCAGTATATTGGATTGATTCTGAAATAAAATGAAAACTTTATGAAAAACTAAGCTAATAAACTTAAAACTTTTTTAAAATTTAAATTCAATTTAATGAACATATAGTGTATTATATAGTATTGCTAGTGTATTATTACTAGAGGTAGAATTTAGTGATTCATCATTTGCATAAAACACCCAGTGTTCATTACATCACTTTTTTGTATTTTAACATGAAAAGGAGTTTTGTAATTTACTTGATAATTTTTTAAAAACCTTTTTTGAAACAAGTATGCAAAAACTAAATTAGTGAAGTAAGCTTGCTGTGAACCAGCTCATTGGAATTAGAGTATTTCCTTAAACACTAATAATACTGATATGACATGATTTAGGGTAGCTATTATTCTCTTATATCTGATTATTATATTTACCATGGAAGCAATTGATTCCCTCCAAATCGTATCTATTTCCCTTTCTGTCTCTGTCTCTGTCTCTCTCTATCCATCTATTCAAATCTTTAAGGATATTTTTAAATCTTGCAGTCGTTTTTCTAGTACTAATGTTATCCAGAGTGATAGCTTTTACCTAAGCTGATGAAGAGAAATTTGGCTGAGAAAGCTGAAACCGCTGGGGTTCTTGTCTCAACTTTTCAGTGATCTTAAAGAAGGAAAGCAACAGGGGGCGCCTGGGTGGCTCAGTGGGTTAAAGCGCTGCCTTCGGCTCCGGTCATGATCCCAGGGTAATGGGATCGAGCCCCAATCGGGCTCTCTGCTCTGAGGACAGCCTGCTTCCTCCTCTCTCTCTCTGCCTCTCTGCCTACTTGTGATCTCTGTCAAATAAATAAATAAAATCTTTAAAAAAAAAAAAAAAAGAAGGAAAGCAACAGCAGTGTGCTTCAGATTCTTCATTTCTTTAAACATAGTGCTGCTAATACTATCTTTCAGAATGTGATTAATATTGCCAGCTTTTACTAGAATAATTGGGGAATTTGAATAAGAACGAAAGAGTTTTCTGAGGGAAGAGACTCATTTTGTGTTCCCAGAAGCCTCCTGTATGAGGGCAGAGGTTACACTGGGCACATGTAAGTGATACTGAAGACTCATCTGGGTCTGTCCTTCCACCACTCTTCTCCAGGTCTTGGAGATGTTTAAACACCTGATTTCTTTTGATTTTTCCTCCAAGAGCTGACAATATTAGCCTGGCCAGTTGAACACTGCTCCCCCAATTCCACTTTCCAAGTTGCACTTATAATAATTGCCAATATAAATGTCACTGTAACTTTTTCTTTGAGTCACTTTTCAGAGTCCATGGAAGGAATGTAGAAAAAAGGACAGGGCATATGTGAGTGATTAGGGAAGACTGAGTTGTTATGCTATCTTTTGTTTGGATTTGGCAATTACTGGTAGCTTATCAGTAAATATATTATATCTAGCAGCATCCTAGTTGTCCCATGAGATTCTAAAAAGTTTTAAGCCATGGCTTGGTCCCTGTATTTTCCTCTAGGATTTTGATTGTTTCCTGTCTTATATTTAGGTCTTTCATCCATTTTGACTTTATTTTTGGTCTAAAACAAGTAGTCCAGTTTCATTCTTTTTTGCATTGTTGTTCCAGTTTTCCCAACACAATTTCTTGAAGAGACTGGATATTCCACTGGATATTCTTCCCTGCTTTGTCAAAGATTAGTTGACCGTATAGTTGTGGGTCCATTTCTGTGTTTTCTATTCTGTTCCCTTAATGTATGCCATAGCAACTTCTTTATTAGACACATCTCCAGAGGCAAGGGACTATTAGGACTTTATCAATATAAAAAGCTTCTTCACAGAGAAGGAAATAGTCAACAAAACTAAAAGACAGCTCTATAATGGGAGAAGGTATTTGCAAGTGATATATCCAATAAAGGGTTAGTACCCAAAATATGTAAAGAACTTATCAAATTCAACACCCCCAAAATAAATAATCCAGTTAAGAAATGGGCAGAAGTCATGAACAGACATTTTTCTGGAGAAGACATCTAGATGGCTAGCAGACATATGAAAGATCTTCAACATCACTCATCATTAAGGAAATACAAATCAAAATGAGGAGAGACTACTGCATACCTGTCAGAATGGATAAAATTAACAATAGTGTTGACAAGGATACAAAGGAGGAACCCTCTTATACTGTTGGTGGGAATGCAAACTGGTGGTTCCTAGAAAAGTTAAAAATATAACTACCTTATGATCCAGCAGTTGCGTTACTAGGTATTTACCCAAAGGAAACAAAAATACTAATTCGGAGGGACACATGCACCTTGATGTTTATAGCAGCATTATCAGTAGTAGCCATACTGTGGAAAGAGCCCAAATGTCCATTGACTGATGAATGAAGAAGAGGTAGTATAGAGATACACAATGGACTATTACCCAGCCATCAAAAAGAATGAAATCTTGCCATTTGCAGTGATGTGGATGGAGCTAGAGTATATTATGCTAAGTGAAATAAGTCAGAGAAAGACAAATGCCATATGATTTCCCTTATATGTGGAATTTAAGAAACAAAACATGAACATAGGGGAAGAGAAAAAAGGCAAGGGAGAGGGAAACAAACCATAAGGGAAGCAAACCATAGAGAACAATCTCAGGGTCAATGGAGGGAAGTGGGTGGAGGAATGGGCTAGATGGTTGATGGGCATTAAGGAGGGCATATGTGATGATCACCTGGTATTGTATGTAAGTGATGAATCACTAAATTCTACACCTGAAACCAATTTTACCGTATATATTAACTAACTAGAATTTAAATAAAAACTTGAATGAAGGAAAAAGACATGGCTTGTTTTCCATGAAACTGAACCCTTGACATTGAAGGCTTTCCTACTGTCAGTTAGTAAATGGAAAAGTGAAGGTAGCACATCTGTCTGTGTGGCTAGGACTTATTATTCTCTTTCCCTTAGTAAGAAAATTATTAATAATTTCTTAGGAGTAAAACTGAGATGGGGCAGGCAGAGAAGATCCATGATGTGGGTTTTAACAAGTCAAGGAACAATCTTTTAATCTTTTAAATCTTTTCAGTGAAGATGCAACTGAATTCCAGAGGAGACTACTGACAACTCAAGAATCCTGCCAAATGGCAAAGTGTTTCTTTCCAGGGTAGCTTAATTTTCAGAATAATGGAAACATTCATATGTTCCTGGGAAGGAATCTCCAACATCAGTTACCAGTTCTTCAGCTTTTCAGGTCACCACAGCAGAGAGAAGCAAGTCTCAACGTGAGTCCCCAAACATTTACATATTCAGAATGGAAAGTTGTAGGAACCATCACACACCGCCCAGACACTTCTACAAACCCTGAATTATACCTTCCGCTAGTACCATCATTTCTTTTCTAGAGAAACTGAATGAGCTCCCAGAACTGAGATGTTTCAAGACTCTTCCACAAGGGCAGACATCCCAGTGAAGACGTGGGTCAAGAGATCAGGTAAATGCACAGTGCTGGATGGATGAAAAGAGAGCTTTGAAAACATGGATTACTCTGATTTATACTTCACAGTGATACCCTCGGACACAAATGCAAGCAAGGAGTTGCTTGATGTGGGACCTGAAGACATTGACCAGACTTCCCCTGTATGGCCCCTGGGTCATAGAGGTTCTCTGTCTCTGGGATCACAGTGGCTTCCCTACTTACAGAAAAACCCAGGGAGAGCTTCTACATCTGTAGACTAAGGATAATTATACTCTGATTGTTGTTACTGTTAATTGTAATTTATGTTTAAAGCACTTCATGGTTCACAATAAGTAGTGACTCATTATGAGAAAACATTTCCTACAAGTAATTTAAAATGTATTGGAAATTTACCAGGTGTTAAAAGCTGTAGAAATACATCTCATGTAACCTGACCTTGAGAATCTTTAACTCTGACAGGTTAAATGCTCTAGGTTCAGCAATATGATGTCTTCTGAGGCCAAGAATGCCTTGGAGTGGTGGTGCATTGACATATCACATGCTGATTTTTCTACCCTGTACACATTTTCAGGTATAGAACAGGACTTGATCTGTGTAATGTTTGTTTTTTTCTTCATAGTCTTGGATTTGAATAATTTGTACCCCTGAGGCAGTTCATGCCACTCTGATTGTTCCATAATTAGGGTTTGCTGTCAAGGGTTAGACAGCACATTTTGTGCCATAACATCCTGGTACAAGAACTATACTCCCATAGTAACTCCAACTGAAATGCAGTAATTAACTGCTTAATAATTGTTTGGGAAAAACATATAATAATTCTTTATTTAAGAAATGAGCATTCTGTTAAAATACTGCAGTTATAAGAAAAATGAAACATTTACAGAAAATTATGCAGAGAGGCACACATGCTCAAATTGCACTACTATTACAAATTATACCTTAGTGAATTGCTATTTCATACAGTTTAATTTTCTAGAGTTTACTCCCTGGTTTAGAAGCATCAGTTCACCTTGACTTTCCATATCTCTGGTCAAATTTTTCTGCATGCCCAAATAATATCTCAGTGTTCCAGATCCTTCTATTCCTGGAGGAAAACATGAGAATTTCCTGATTACAGGTTATTCACAGAAAGATTTCTATTTTTCATTTAGGTTCCTTGTTCAGAACTCCTTCTCACCTTGCCAAGTCACATAGCAAAAAGAGAAAAATAATTTCACCGCATAAGGCCAATTTTTCCACTGTATGCATGACCTCTGACTGGTTTTCTTTTCTATTACTTTGCTCTCTTTTATTTTTTTCCCCTTATTCCTGTTCTTTTTTATTCCCTCGGGTAGAAGTGATTTGGCCCTCACACACAAGAACTTTAAGCCTATTTGAACCAAAACTTGTCATTCAAACAGGTGCAAACCCTCCTGTTCCAAATGGACCATTATTTTTTCTCAAGTCATCAATTGTAAAACTTTGTTTGCATAGACCATAACAAAAATAATAATCTTTAAACCACACAGAGGTTTTTTTTTTTTTTTTTTCATAAGAAAGCCCAAATTATCAATGTAAATAATGCTTATCCTAGGTGAAGAATTCAGATGAAGCCTATCTTTCTTTGGCTTGGAGAACAAAATTTTATGATTGGAGAGGCATCGCTCTGGGAATGAAGGATCTTAAGGCCAATGGGGAGAGAGCACATGGAGGGGAGTTTTTTCGTGCTTGAACCCTTTGAGAACAGGTCTATGTAATATGAAGCTCAGCTTGTGATTTATTTATTATTTTTTCTCTTTTAATAAGAATTCTGAAGCATAACAATATAGCAAATGGTGGTAAGTATCAGTTACATGGCTACCTAATGACGATAAGCGTTAGTTATGGGATGGCTGGACAAACTGGACAGGATATTCAAAAGGAATTATGGAAGGAGAAGAGCGACAGGTAAGGGCTGAATTTAGTCTTGAGAAGACCAAACCTGTGATCCAACCATCATATGACACACTTAATCAGAAAACTAACTTATATACTGGGTGTTATATGCAAACAATGAATCTTGGAATACAACAGGAAAAACTAATGACGTACTGTATGGTGACTAATAAAACATAATAAAAATTTTAAAAAATCTATGATATATTTAAAAAAAAGAAAACTAACTTACAAGTCATAATTCAGTCAGCAAATATATTGTTATTATAATGTCTTTTATTGTTTTTCTTATTGTTTTTTTAAAAAAAGATTTTACTTATTTGTTTGACAGAGAGAGACACAGTGAGAGAGGGAACACAAGCAGGGGGAGTAGGAGTGGGAGAAGCTGGCTCCCTGCTGAGCAGGGAGCCTAATCCTGGGCTGAATCCCAGGACCCTGGGGTCATGACCTGAGCCTAAGGCAGATCGTAATGACTGAGCCACCAAGGCATCCTGTTTTTCTTTTCTTTTTTTTTTTTTTTTAAAGATTTTATTTATTTATTTGACAGAGATCACACAAATAGGCAGAGAGGCAGGCAGAGAGGGGAGGGGAGAAGCAGGCTCCCTGCCAAGCAGAGAGCCCAATGTGGGACTCGATCCCAGGACCCTGGGATCATGACCCGAGCCGAAGGCAGAGGCTTTAACCCACTGAGCCACCCAGGCGTCCCCCTGTTTTTCTTTTCTAAGGTAAGTCATTCTTCATGCTTTCAGAAGTCATACATCTTGTTGGAAAAATCTCTAATATATACAGAGTGATTAGAAGGGCCCTTGGTTCAGTTACTTGATCCCTCTAACCATCTGCTTTCTTGCCTGAAAAATAAGAATGACCATACTTAATTCTAACCCTAACCCTAACCCTGACCTTGTCCCATTTAGGAGGTATTATTTGTAATGACCTTATATACCCATGAATTCTTTTGTGTTGTACTTTATTTCATAGTGAGTAGGAGGTATAAGAAGATCACTCCAAAATTCAGTTATTGACCATGAATATCACACTTAAATCTCTGCCTGCACACAACACGTAGTCAGAAATATTTGTCCATTAAAAAAATAAATTTTACCCATTTGTTGGATAAAAGTAACATCTAAGAATGCTTTGATATTTTCAGCTATGCCCAGTAGTATTATCTTTATTTATGACCAACTGTGAGATCATTTAATCAATACACTGACTGAATAATGAATACTCATAGTGTGTAAGTGGAACTTTTTAGCGTTCATTTAATACATATATGCTTAGATATTATCTTTTCAACTTCTACTTTTCACTGAATGTCACAAGGCCAGTCTTAGTTTGCCAAGGAGAAAGCCATTTGAACAGGCAGACAAAAGATCTGGTTACCCTAGCAACTGGAAGCTCTGTCATCACAGCTCTCTTCAGTTCAGCTTACACATCTGTGCATTTTTCTTCTTTTATTTTTTAAGTGGGAATGCAGTTTTAGAATAATGGCTGCCAAAAATGGATAATAGCGCAAATCAGAAGGCCATTTACATAGGTAATTGGGATGTTCTTACATTTTCTATTCCATGTTCTCAAATAGTTGCTTTGAATACTTAATGGTTAAATATCACTTATCTTTAAATATTTTTAGTAACTTTTTGAATTAAAAAAATAAAACCCATGCATTTATGGGATTTGGTTAATTAGAAGGATAGCATTACTTTCCTGATCAATAAAACAACTATTATCACTGTGTTTGAAATACATAATTGTGTGCATACAGATACATGTACAGTCTTCACATCCCATTTGAAATATTCATTAACATTGTTGGCATTTTAAAATGCCCTGTGTTTGGGCAATAACTGTTAGAGGCTAGCCTAGGTGATGGTGGGATTCTCTGCTAATATCAAAGATATCTGCAATGCTTGTCTTTACAGACTGTATCAAGATTTATAAACAAAGTTAAAAAAAAACAATCCGAGCTTATATACTGAATATAATATACTAAGCCTTAGTGCTTGGATAGACCCTTCACTTTGGGCAAGACAACTAAATACTAAAGTTCTGGTATAATCCTTCTGGTGATGTGTTTAATGAGGCACAAAGGAAATGACAGAGCTCTTAAAGATGGTTTTTAGCAGCTGTCATCCTTTGCCCCTCTTCGCTGCAAATGCCTGTTATCCTTTGTTTATAACCATGTTGCCAGGTCTTGAGACCCACATCCAGCGTGCTGGGTGAGAGAAAGAGCCACTATGATATCATCACATCATGTGTGTTGGTTGGCTGAGTTTATTAAATAAAAGTAAGTTATCCTGAAGAAATCAGCCTGTAAACATCGAGGAGTCAAAAATCTACACTTTAAGCAAGCGCATTTTCAAAATCTAAGACTTCAGTAAGTGGTGTGAATCTGGAAGCTTACGTCCCACGTAGATAGCATGAGATCAGGAAAACCAGATGCCCAGCGTCAAAATTTTTTCTCAGCCACAGTAGTTTTTTAAAGAGAACCTAAGATGAATATCAGAGTCAACTGTATGTCCTTAATGGTTTGTTGTGCTTGGATCGTTGTAAACATAGTGGTTTCAGTTATCCTCAACCTGTTATTTGTCACTTCACAGAGTCCTGAAGAGAAGATCTTTCAGTTATTCAGCTATAGATTGAATGGACACAAGAAGAGGCAAATAATCAGGAACTGAGGCCTCAGAATAGACAGATAATTAGCTGCTTCTTAATCTGGCATCACTGACTGGGCTTTTTTCTTTTTCTGGGTGTTTTGACACAAAATATGCTCCAAATAAATACTGTCGTTTTCAAGAGATTGAGCTGGAATGTGGGCATTAATACATATAGTTAAGGCAGGGATCTGAACTAAATTACTGATCAATGGGAAGCCCTATTTTTTTCTACTTCTCTAAAATCTATTTGTGTTACATGAATAGCAGTGTTCCAAGGACTGTGTGACTGATCTTGGGCAGAGAAATGAACTAAATTGAAATAGCCTAACTTAAAAAGATGAGTAGGTTTTTAGTTGGTGATTTTACAACATTTACAGTCACACAACATGGTCATGTTCACCATCTTTACTAAAAGAATTATCTTTCTGGTTAATGAAGCAACTAGATCTTGAGTTTTCTCTTCTCAGATGAATGAGAACAAAAATGTCGTAAACCTTCCTAAGTCATATCTAAATGCGATGAGTGTCCCTGATACATAAGTGCATTGTGTCCATATAGTCACTTTCACAAATGTACATGACTGTGTTAGCCTGATCCTATGTCTGACTTAAAATATTTCTGTTCCAGTGGCACCTGGGTGCCTGAGTGGGTTAAGCCTCTACCTATGGCTCAGGTCATGATCTTAGGGTCCTGGGATCAAGCCCTGCATCGGGCTCTCTGCTCAGCAGGGAGCCTGCTCCTCACACCACCCTCCCCCCCCCCACTTGCCTCTCTGCCTACTTGCAATCAATCTCTCTCTGTCAAATAAATAAAGTCTTTAAAAACAATTTCTGTTCTAAATTCCAGGAGGATTAGAAGTTTCTGATGGTCTGCAACGGGGGTGGGGGTTAAGGGGGTAGGAAAAGAATAAATAAAACAAGATGGGATCAGGAGGGAGACAAACCAAAAGAGACTCTTAATGTCATAAAACAAACTGAGGGGGGGGGGGGGGGGGGGGGGGGTTGGGAGAGGGGGGTGGGGTTACATTATATGTTTAAATAGAAATAAAAATTTAAAAAAAAGTTTCTGATGGTCTTATTTTCATTACTGTTATTAGACTCTAAAGTTGAAGCAACAGTTTGCTACAAAAATCCATGCAGACCCAAGCTTGAAGTTGAATTTCATATATATCTTAAATTTTCCCTTAATTGTCTAGAATATGTTACAGCTCTAGGAGGGGACATTTAAACAACTTTTGTCCTGATTTATTTGCTTGTGTTTGGTGGTTCCTTGGGATGTCATTAGCCTTGACTATGTCTCTTTGTAGGTCTCTGTCTTTGTCAGGTTGTCATAGTCTCCCTGATTTAGCCTTCATAACCCTTCTCTGTCCAGTGAGTTTCTGCTCAGTTTTCAAGTCATAACTCAAATGTCACATGTTCTTTGTGTCTGCCTTGATTTCATCAACTTGGTTATTCAATCATTTATATTCCCTTAGCATGTATGTTCTAGCACTCTGTAGGCACTATGTGTCACACTCATTTGTAAGCTCCTTGGAGACAATGACCAGAGACTATTTCTGTACACCCCTAACATGTAGCTCAGTTCTGGACACAGGAAGGAGTTCAGTGTTAGGTTAGAGGCTAAGTTGTGTCCCTCCAAAACTTGTATGTTGAAGCTCTAACTCCTAGTACATCAGGAAGTGACTGTATTTGTAGATAAGGTAATTAAAGAGACAATTAAGATTAAGTAATGTCCTTGGGAAGAATCCTAACCCAGTGTGATTAGTGTTCTGATAAGAAGAGACTAAGACACAGAAACAGCACAGAAGGTAGATTATGTGAAGACCTAGTAGTAGTAGGAGTAGTAGCCATCTATAAGCCAAGGAGAGAGACCTTAAAATGAAGCCAGCACAGCTGCTGTTGGTGTGCTTAAGTTCAGGAGGGTGAAGGCCTAACTTAGAAGTTTCACTGCCAGCTGGTTTTAGGGGAAATTTGGCTACTAATTGTTTGTTATTTATTTTGGTAATTTTTTCCCTGCACTTTATTATATTTTTTAACGCTTATCAAACTGCATCTCTGAGTTGTTAAATTCCTCCCTGCCCTAAGCATTTTTTCCTCTCTCTATATAGTGAATATATATATACACACACACATATATATATACACACATATATATATAATTAAAATATAGTATTATTCTTAAATTTCTGCTTATTATAACTATTTGATAAGCATGGAGGCTATGTCCACATAAGGTGATTGTTTTAAAATTAATATTGAATTGTCTGTCTCCAAATACTGTTAATAGACTTATAAATCCAACCTTTGTGTCTCATCATGTGAACCCTTTGCCAGATTTTTCCTTCTGCTCATTTTTGAATGCTCAGTGACATTGGCATTTTCAGGAACAGTGTTACAATTGCTTTCCACTATCTTCCTGCTATTAGATGTACAGCACACAACAAGGAGTACATTCTTCCAATGTGCTCTCCAGAAAGCAGCTTTGAGCATGGCACATCAAAAGCAAAATGAGCTTGGCAATCTTAAAGCAACATCTGTTCAGGGATTTTCTCCCCCTACACCATGAGGGGGAAAAAAAAAAGAGAGAAATAAATGTATACTACCTGGCACATTAAAGAAAATCAAAGAAAGGTGTTGTGTGAAAAAGGAATAAAAGGAAACCCAAGACAGAAAAAAAATACATGAAATTATATACTGCCCCAAAGACAAATTCACATTCTGTATCTATTCTGCCTGTGGAGTAGCTTATACAGTTGGCAACAAAAATATGGGCTGAATCACAGTACTTTTCTTGTGTTTTCCTGTCCTCAGTAAGCATCAATTACCACTGGGCAAATGATTTTCTCCCAATACATCTGAGCAGTCATATATTTTCATTATTCTGCACTTTGTTTCAATGGCCCAACTGTAGAGGAAATGCTGTGTGCCTGCTGTGTTGTTCATTGCAGCGACTGCACCTGTTAGGAGAATGTTTGTGCTTTTGATGAACATTTGGCGAACATGGAGGCCATGTCCACATAAGGTGATTGTTTTTAAATTAATATTGGATCATCTGTCTTCAGACACTGTTCTCTTCCATTTTTCACAATTCTCACATACACACAAAGTTTAAAAATGTGAAAGGGGAATGTGTTTTTCAAGCAACACAAACCCAGGAGGATGAATTTGAAGTGGAGTTGTCTTGCCCATGTACTGGGGGCTCCTTGCACACCCCCTTCTGATACTCAGAAATATTTCAGGTCACTCACACTGGCTTATTCCTGAATCTTCCTGAGACAATGGGGCTGAGCTTGCTTTGGTGCTTTGTAGGTGCCCTCCTCCCATGCCATCCCCTCTTCCTTGTCCCCACCCCCACCGCCCGCCCCTTCTAGCCCCTTTCTCTGAAGTCAGAGGAAAAGGTGAAAAGGAAAGAGGGAGTAAAATTATGACAGTGTCTCCTTTTTAGAGCCATTGGTAGTAGAATGGATGTAAATTGATACAAGGGCACCTGGCTGACTCAGTCAGTATATCATCTAACTTGATCTAGGGGTTGTAGGGTAGAGCCACTTGTTGGGTGTAAGGATTACTTAAAGATAAAATATTAAAAAAAGAAGTAAATTGATATGACAGAAAGGGAACCATTGGGTCGATGTGGGGTCCATTACCTCAGTATCTACTTAACAAGCCTGCAGATGTTTAGTTTCTATCCTCCCATTGTTACGCCTTTACCAAGAACTGACCGAGGGCGATGCTCTCGAAGCTTGGCTCCACTTCTTGTCTCTGTTCCTCTGATTTATCCACTCTTCTCGAAAAAATGCCTCCCTGAAATGGAGATCTCTTCACATGCCTTCCTTGAATAAGGATATCTGATGGCTTCCCACTTCTGTGTGAAGAAAATGAGCGTTTGAGTCAAACTTGATCCTAAACCCAATTCTGTTATTTACTGATTATGGTTCACCTCAAGAAAGCTGCTTCATGTTTCTGAGCATTGGTCTTTTCAACTGTAAAATGGGAAAATCATCCCTTCTTTGTGATTTGTGAAAATTACAGTAGTAAATGCTAGGACCTAGCCTAGTGCAACAAAGGTTTAGTAGCCACAATTTATGTTATCAGGGTTCTCTCATTCTTCCCAACTTTGATCTATAATCTCAATAAGCTCTCTAGTCAAACCTTCTTAGAATTATTTATGTGTATTCTTTAGGAACAAACAAAATCATAATCTCCTAAAAGAATTCTTGCTAGTGTGTTTATTTTTTCTGTATTTTCTTCTCTTCTCTATCTTCCCACCTGTCCCTATCCCTCCTTCACCCGTATATTCAACTCCTGGCCTCCATTTTTCACTGGGAAAATAAGAAATTTCACAAGAAAAAATATGAGGACCATACTTCATTGAAAAAAAAAATGGAGTTCTTTTAGAATAGAACTCTTCCCTTTTCCTGCCAAAGATACAAATATAATTTCCCTTATGCACAGATTTTATAATTACCCTCCTATTTTGTGAAATAATTTCCCCTAGCCTTTGGAATATAAACTTCTCCACCTGTCCTCTTTGCTTTTCCCAAAGATCATGGTGTTTTCTGGATCTTTCCCAATAATATAAAAATATACTCTCCTACCTCCCATTAGAAGCTCGTTGACTCATGAGCCCTATTTCTCTGCTGTGGAGGTCAAAGCAGACCTCCAGAAAGGAGCTGTCTGTGCTCACCATTCCTCAGCCCTCACCAATTCACTTACGGTTTTCTCCTCAATCCACTCTTTTGTTTGTTTCACTTAAAATCTTTACTAAATGTGTATTACATATCAGCCTTTGGAAGCCAAGGTGAAAAGCTCTACTTCCATCCTCTAAGATCTCTTAGTTTAGTGAGAAAGTAGATGGGACTATGTTATAATAAATATTCTATAATGTATTGAGTGGAAATGCCCACTGAATGCTAATTCATAAACTTTACCATATTTTTCACTTTTTTTGGATAGAATTGATATGTAGCATGGAGTAGGAATTAAGACATGTTGAGGTATAAAATATATTGATTTGATACCCTTATACTGCAACATGATTGCCATTGTAGCATTAGCTGACACCTCTGGTCACATAATTATCATTTCTTCTAGTGGTGGGAACAATTAAATCCACTCTTAATTTGACTTTGGCTTTCAATAAAACTGAGCTTTCCCAGGCCATCAAAAAATGACACATTGCTAAATCTAGTGGGCATTACCTGTCTTTGTGTTACCTGACTTCTCATAAGCTTTAGACATAGCTCTTTGAAATATCTCCATTCTGTTTCCATGACACCAAACTATCTTGAATTCTGAATATCTTGAATACCTAATCAGTGGCTCCTTTTATGACTTCTGTTATCTCCTATCTGATCATGTTGTATGCCTTTACCACAAGGTTCCCTTCTCTATTCTTTTTTGTGTGCAGTGTCCTCACCTGTTCCTGTATCTTTACTATTAAACTCCCTATGACTTCCACATATATTTCTCCTGCCCCAGTTGAGCTCCTGATCTACCGTATATATCCAACTATCCATCTAATTGTTTCATACCCTGTTCGTCACTAAGTTCCATCATTTTCATCTTCAGAATAGATAGAGACTTTGTTCTCTTTCCATCTCTCCCTGACTGTGCTAGTCCTTGCCTCAGTCATCTTTGCCCTTCATAACTGGTCTGCCTGGTGTTACTCTTGTTCTTGCTCCTCCTGTATAATGCATTCCCTACATAGCACAGCAGCCAATGTCATATTTTCCCCCATTACCCCCCAAAGTTTCCTCCTCCTCTCCTTATTTATCTTATTATGTTGTGATAAGAACACTTAATACAAGATCCTCCCTCTTAACAAAAATTTAATTACATAATGCAGTATTATTAACTATAGACACTGTGCTATATAGTAGATCTCTAGGACTTATTCATCTTGCATAACTGAAACTTTTTACCCTTTAACCAATACTTGTAATATATTTTTATTTGTTTTAAATGTTTATTTAATTATTTTTAGAGGGAGTGAGAGAGAGTGCAGGGGGTGGGACAGTGGGAAAGAATCTCAAGTAAACTACCTGCTGGGTGGGGAGCCTGATATGGGGCTGATTCTCACGACCCTGAGATTATGACCTAAGCCAAAATCAGACGCTCAGCTGACTGAGCCACCCAAGTGCCTCAGTGCTTGCAATATTTTTAAAATGTATTATTTCTAAAATATAAATTGCATTGTAGACCGTGATTCTCCTTTGCTGGAAAATATTCCATGACTCCCCTTTGTCTTCATAATAAAACCTGCTTTTTCCCTGTGGATTTAAAGTCCCCATATGATCTGTCTTTTGCTCTCTTCCTTCTTAACCTGCTCTAGATATAGTCCTTTTGACCTCCTTTAAGTTCCTTATACTTGCTAATCTGATTCTTCTCCCAAAGATGGTTTTGTCATGTTGCTCTAGTGGGGAATGTACTTCTTTCTCTGAGAGACAATTCTCCCTGGGTTCCTTACACTTCTGCACATCTTGTAATCACAAGCACTGCTTATCTTCTTAAGAATGTCTGTGTAGCTTGGAAGATAGAGGTACTGTCTCCCTGTCCAGCCCAGGGCAGATTTGTTTACTGTTTGGTATAATAACATATGTGTGTTTATATAAAAAACAATATACTCCTCATTGTCAAAGGAAAGTTAGCAGCACGTTGTAAAACTTTTGGATTCTGGGGACGCCTGGGTGGCTCAGTTGGTTAAGCAGCTGCCTTCGGCTCAGGTCATGATCCCAGCATCCTGGGATCGAGTCCCACATCGGGCTCCTTGCTTGGCAGGGAGCCTGCTTCTCCCTTTGCCTCTGCCTGTGCTCTCTCTCTCTCTCTCTCTAACTAATAAATAAATAAAATCTTAAAAAAACAACAACAACAAAAACCTTTTGGATTCTGTGACAGCAGCCCACTGTGTGTACAGTACCCCCCTGTGCCTTCTGCATTGCTTCTGTGGAGCTTGTCAGGAGTAATAATGTCCTTTGTTTCTGACCGGGAGTCTTGGGTCGTCTGCTTCCATCCATCGAACTCTGGTTACCTTACAACCTGTTAGCTTGCAAGAAGGGTAAGAGACTCTTCACAGTTCTTGATAAGGTTTGACAAGCAGCTTAAAAAAAATACCCATTTTGAATTAAATATAAAAATATTCACTTCAGGATTCTTTCCAAAGACATATTTAAATTAGTTATAGTATTATATGATTTGCAGTATCTCCCCCAAATTTTCCTTCCTTTCTTCTTCCAAGTGTACTCTTTCCAGGAGTATATGTCAACCTATATATTCATATGTTTAGGAATAGATGTCAAGGAAGATAATAGCCTATTTTGCAAAAATGACTGCAGTCTATAAATTAGTGTTAACAGAGTGAAAGTTCTTTCATATGCTTCTCTATTGGATTTGCAGGAGGCTCTACCCCAGAGCACATTATGTACTTAGTATGATACCAAAATAATTCATTCTGTATTTAGTGGACTCAAGTAGCTCATTTTCATATACACATGAAAATGTATATTTCTGCTCTCAAAATTAATTATTTTGAAAGTATAATCAGCTCTTATGTATATTTTAAGGTGTGCTTTTAAAATTATGATCTGCTTTATGATAGTTTTATCTTTTATAGGCAAATAAATTATGGTTTTCATTTTAGAGATTCAAAGAAATCTTTTAAGTATATCCAGGGCTAAATAAGAAGCCTGGAACAACTGAACCTCAATAAATATAGCTCTCACTTTGGAATTGATTTGACACAAATATTTTAACATACATCTCTATTTTCTTTTTTAGGCTCATGGTAAAGGTTGAGTTCAAAATTTAAAAAAAGATTTTTCTCATCCTATCAGATCTAACTCTAAAGATGCCTCTTCCCTAAAACTCCCTGTCCTCCCGTAAGAACAAATGACTACTTTTTACTTGTCCAGTATCCACTAGATTTCGGTTTGCCTTTATTTAGTAAAGTATACCAACAAATATGAGCAAGTTGAAGTGGCCTAAACAAGACAGGTGCTTCTTTCCATGGGTAGTGTGGTTGATCTGGTAATCACCAGGGCCTCAGACTGTTTACCAGTTACTGTTTTCAGTATGTGGATTTCTTTCTCTAAGCTCCTCATGGTGCAGGATGGTCTCTGGAACTCTGGCCATTATGTTCCCATTCTGAGCATTCAGCAGTGGGGAAAGAACTGCTTTTAAAGAGACTCCCTGGAATTCTCACAGACCACTTGCTTACAGTCCATCCACCAGATATTGGTTCCATGGTGTCTTAGTTAGCTTGGGCTGCTAAAACAAAAAATAGCACAACCTGAGATGGTTAAGCAAAAGGCATTTCTTATGGCTAGGAAGTCTAAGATCAAGGCACTGGCAGATTCAGTGTCTAGTGAAGACTCTCTGTTTTAAAGATAGCCATCTTCTCACTGTGTCTTCACATGGTATGAGGGATAAGGGAGCTCTCTAGGGCTTCTTTTATAAGGGCACTGATCTTATTTATAGATAACTCTTATGACCTAATCACCTCCCAAAGGCCCCACTTCCCAATACTGTCACCTTGGGGGTAAGGATTTCAGTACATGAATTTTTGTGGCAGGAGGGCCACAAAGTTATATATTTGGACTATTTATTATATTCAGACTATTAACACATGACTACTGTAGCTACAAACAAGGCTGGGAAATAATTATTCTGGATACTCCTGGATTCAAATAAAAATTGGGTTTTTTTACTCAAAGAGGGAAAACCTGTAGCTGAGTAAAGAATTACCAATCAACTATATGCCTCTACTTAATTCTTACGTTACCTTGCCTGATCATAGTTAGCTTTCAGTTGAATGTTACCATCACTGGAAATCTTTAAGTTTCCTGGAGGAAGGTATTGTGTATTATTTATCTTACTTCTCAGCACCTAATAGCATCTTGTCCTGTAATCCATTCCCAATCTATATATGCTGACTCTTTAGTATTTATTGAGTAACACAGGCTGCTATATACCCATTTTTTTAGGAAAATAACTTTAAATTGCCTTTAATAAGCTATAGAATCCCCATAATAAAAGTCTGTGAGGATACTCTTTACATTTGAAACTTTATTGAAAATGTTCTCAGTCAACCTCTGAGGATTCATTTACTAGACACTTGAATGAATTTTGAATCTAAGCACAGAGTTGATATCCCTCAATTTCTTTTTTTTTTTTTAATTTTATTTATTTGACGGAGATCAGAAGTAGGCAGAGAGGCAGGCAGAGAGAGAGAGAGAGAAAGGAGAGAGAGAGAGAGAAAGGAAGCAGCCTCCCTGCTGAGCAGAGAGCCCGATATGGGGCTCTATCCCAGGACCCTGGGATCATGACCTGAGCCGAAGGCAGAGGCTTTAACCCACTGAGCCACCCAGGCGCCCCTTTATTCCTCAATTTCTTAATTAGTCAGCTCCCTCACAAAATATTTTTCAGGCATTTTTCTTTGCAAGGCTTTGTGGCAGGCATTTCGTATACAAACATGAATGACATAATCTCTGCTCTGAGAGAGCTCCCAATCTAGTGGACATCTATCGTGTGCAGGAATGTCATTGCCTATTGTATACTCTACATATGGCACAGGTTTTCAGTACCTGTACATACTGATGTGAGTAATTTTCTTTTGTAATATATTCCCTTGATTGCTGCCATAGAAAAATTAATGACTTTTTGGGTAGAAAGAGAAAGGGAGGATTAACCCACCTTTTTTGAAAAAAATCCATTCTAGGGAAGGATGGAGATAAATGGATAGAGTTTAATTATAAAATAAAGATTTTTATTTTTTAAATTTATTTTATTTTTTTTTAAAGATTTTATTTATTTATTTGTTAGAGAGAGCGAGCAAACGAGCACAGGCAGACAGAGAGGCAGGCAGAAGCAGAGGGAGAAGCAGGCTCTCCACCGAGCAAGGAGCCCGATGTGGGACTCGATCCCAGGACGCTGGGATCATGACCTGAGCCGAAGGCAGCCGCCTAACCAACTGAGCCACCAGGCATCCCTGAAATAAAGATTTTTAAAAAGACTCCCTTACTCTATAATATGTTCTGTGGGATTGTTGAATTTCTTTTTATCACCATATAATATTTCTCCCAACAGGATATTTTTAAAAGTCTAATATAGTGTGTTTCAGCATCTTGTAAGACTTTATTAAAACCTATTACCTATTTTTTTCAGGTTATTATTAAAAATCCCATTGTTCCAAACTGCTTATATGATACTTTTTTTCTATTGAAAACAGATTTATTTATTATATTGCAGTGCTAAATTTTTTTAATGTAATTGTGGATTTCAGCCCATGCATATTTACTAATAACCTTGCATAGTGGATGTCATGATGGGCCACCCAGATTCCAAGGCATTCAGTTGTTGAAGTGTTGTTGCTTGCCAGTGGTTCATTTGAGTCCCTGCAAAGTATTGCCTGCAGTTGAAGGGAGCAGCCTCATGGAGGTTATGTGCTCTCCCAAATGAAAGTTCAAATGAAACGGCTTAATGATGGATGTGGCTCAAGAGTCTGGGCCACTTTCTTTACATTGGGACATTCTAAAGGGCTGTGTCAACTCCAGAGCTTTCAATGGGATGGGCTGAGGCCTCTATTTCAGCTGTTATATTGTTTGGTGCAATGGTAAAACTTCCACCAGTATTGAATTGGGATGGTATGCAGTTGAAAAGAGTGCAGTGGTTTTAGAGGCAGGGATTTGAGATGTTTAGGATGATTAGTAATAATAGGTCTATAGACGGAATGGCCCATGCTGAGTGCTACTGATGTATTAGAGAAAGAAAATTAAGCACATAGGGTGGTTAATTACCCATTTGGGCTAAAGTGTGAAATTCCCATAGCCTTTTTGAGAATATAAACAGTCTCACCTTCTGGAATCCAAGGACAAAAAAAAAAAAAAAAAAAAAAAAAAGCTGAGGACCAGTCTCAGAACTTAATTAGAAGGACACCAGGGCCTTAGAGAAGGTTAAGTTCCAAACTAAGAAAGTCTGCTATGCCAAGGATAGCAAATTAATAAGAAGAGGACTCTGAGACCTGAAATGGGAGACATCTGTGCTGATACGCCTGACAGTATTGGATCCCTAGTTTTTCTTGACTGTTCTGGAACTGCAGAAATGGTCCAGCCTGTTAATAAGGGCCTATGCCTTGCAAGAGAACATGTGTCTTTTCCATTCTCTGTCAGGGTCTACCTCCGATTCTCTTTTAGCCAACAGACAACTAAGGTTAAGTCATAGAATAACTTAGCAAGGCACTGCTGGCCCTGCTAAAGTAGAAAATAGACTTTACCCTGCACAAGACTGTGGATAGACAACATAATAGTCAAAAGAAAATGTATGGGGCTGGACACTTAAGGGTTGGATCAAAGTAGAGGGAGGTACAGAACATAAAACGTTGGATATGAGAGGATTTATTGAAGACCTTCCCATGCATAGGACTTAACTACCTGGAAAGGATACAGGAGATGCTGCCAACATGCTTTTTAGGTTAGCTATTGAAAGCTTGGGTAAAGTTAGGGTTCATACTAAGTAGGAATGCCAGAATTCTGTGAGAATGGTGTGAGAAAGGAATACAAATCTCAGATAAGTGGGCCTTGTAGAATAGATATACTATGAAAAACTGGAAAATCCACTAGCTATCCATGCTAGAGGATGGCATGGTTGACACTTTGATTCCTCAAGTTATGAAGTATGTGCTGGTGGGAGAAGAACCAACATTGTGGAGGAGCCCAATGGTGACTGAATTCAGAACACTAAAGATGATGATAGAGATTTTCTTACAGAACAGGGCTCCCTAATAGCAGTGGGGATGACATGATGATAGGAAATAATAGAAGACAGATGGCAGAACTTAATTACCAAAAACAAGGTAGGCACAATTATAATCAAAAGAGCAAGGTTGGTTTGGTTGTCAGGGGTCCCTAATCAGCAAAGGACAATAAAGATAGTTATTGGAACAAAGCAACTCCAAGAGCAAAATAAGTGACAAGTGTGTTGAAGGTCTTGGTAAGACACATTTACTTCAGAGGTAGAAAGATAAACCATATGATAATTAAGGGAGCCATCATATTATTGAACATTTTTTAAGGAGTTTTGTTGTCTTGGGTATACTAAACATGAAGTAAAAGACAAATTATTGCATCTCATGCTTCCACATCTAAGGGACAAACAAACACAATGACTGCAAGGATTTCAGATCTGGAGATAGCATTTTCTACAACTGAGAAATATTGCTCTGGCCCATTTCCCAGTGACATATGAGGCTACCATCTCTGAGTGGAGTCAGAACAAAAAGTGTTCTGCAACCAGTCCAGGTTGCAGTATCAGCAGAACTTCCACTAGAGTCATAGAGTCTGTCACACCCAGTGGTATCAGGTGTATCTGTGATGGAAAAAAATATGTAGTGTTTATATCAAGTAACCTTGGATTACTTGATATTACAGTAATCAATAGGATTACTGTAGACCCAATAGATTTCTGGAGGCGAGACCTTGTATTTTTTTTCAATGGAAGGTTATGCGCTCTTCAAAGCACCCGGTTTGGTAGAAGTAAGCAACTGACCATGTGAGATCAAGTGAAAATGCATCTAGAGGTGCCCACAAAAAGTTGAGAGCTAGGAGATACACTAAGTCATAAGATCATGTAGGTCTGGCAGTGAATCTTGATAAGGTGGAAACTATACAACTTGGATCATGCACAAGCTATGCCAGAAGGCACAAATAAGGTCTTTGAGTAAGGATCCCAATCCCCTGTATCATCTACCACTATTGCATGGGTACTTGTCCATTAGTTCACACCTGTGGCTGTAGGGAGGATTTCTTATGACCATCTAACAACAAGAAAAAGTAAAAATTCATGGATAGGCCAGTTTTGTAACTGGTGGAAACCAAAAACAGACTGCTGCTGCACTATAGCCCCTGTCTGATATGGTCCTGAAAATGGCAGTCAGGGAAAATACTCTAAATGATGAGAACTTTGTGAGGCATTATTGATAATCTACTTTGTATGGAGAAAGAAAGAGCTCAGTTAGAGTTTATGTAGATTCAAGAGCAGTGGTGAATGACTTAACTGGTTGTTCATGGGCCTCGAAGGACCGAAATTGGTGTGTCAAGGACAAAGACATCCTGTGGAGTCATGTGGATCTATATATGGGAGTGGGAATAGAATGTGAAGATCTTAGGACCACATGGTTAACTTTCCCTGGAGAACATTAATCCAGAAGAGACACTAATGATGTAGATGTAGATTAGCCACATATCCCAGGCAACTCTAATACTGTCTACTCCAGTGGTGCTGCAATTGGTCATGAACAGATTAGCCATTATGGCAGAGAAAGGGGCAGTGCAAAAGCCCAACAGCATGACCTTTCACTCACCAGGGTTGGTCTGGTTAATTCTCTGCTGAATGTCCAGTTGGCTAGGAACAGAGATCAATGCTGGGTCCCTGAGAGGGCTCTGCTCTTTGAGAAGAGCAATTAGACATTTGCGGCAAGTTGATTATAATGTATATGTTCCACTCTGGAAGCGGCAGCAATTGATAGTGAACCAAACCAACATATATACTTCAGGCGTGTGTTTCTCTTTCTTGCCCACACTCATGAGCAAGCACCACTCCCTGAGGGCTCTCAGAGGATTTGATCCACTGATGTATGATACTGTTTAATATTACATTGGACCAAGGGAAGAAATTTGCAACAAAGGAAATGTGACAGAGGGCACAGCCACTTACTCTATTACATATCACACTATTCAGAAGCTGGAGTCTGGAATAGATTTTTGAAGATGCAGATATCCTGTGATAATGGGGTGCTTTCCTCCCTCTAGAATATAGTATCTAATTTCAACTAAATTAGTGACAATTGTATGGTACTATGTCCCCAGTGGAGAGAATATATAGTCTGAAAATCAAATGTGGAAACAGAATTAGCCAGCTTATCATTGCTCCCAGTGACCCTCAGGGAATTTGTATGTTTCAGCCACATACATCTAGGTTTTGTTGGATAAAAGTTCTTCCTATGGTGTAATCTACTAATTGGCAAAACAGAGTACCATTACATGTTAAGCAGTGACTACTACCCGTTCCTTTGAGCTTCTTGGCCCAAAGGACAAGTAAGCAGGGAAAAGAATGATCTTTCTTTAAGAGTTAATGACTCTGAAGATCAGAAATAGGTAGGATTGGGACGACTGGGTGGTTCAGTTGGTTAAGCAGCTGCCTTCGGCTCAGGTCATGATCCCAGCATCCTGGGATCAAGTCCCGCATCAGGCTCTTTGCTCAGCGGGGAGCCTGCTTCTGCCTCTGCCTCTGCCTGCCACTCTGTCTGCCTGTGCTCACTCTCTCTGACAGATAAATAAATAAAATCTTAAAAAAATAGGTAGGATTGCTATTTTATAATAAGGGCAGGCAGAATATACAGTAGTCCCCCATTATCTGGAGCTTCACTTTTCTTGGTTATAGTTACCCAACATAAACCGTGATGTGAAAGCAGATGTGAAAGCATATTTCAGACCATCTGAAATATGGTCAGCAGGTCAACAGTAGCCTAATGCTTTGTCACAATGCCCATGTTGTACATCTTGCTGATATCATCACATAGGCATTTTATCATTTTATATCATCAGAATAAGGAAAAGGATGAGTACAGTACAAGATATCTTGAGTGAGAAAGAGAAAGACCACATTCACATAACTCTTATTACAGTGTATTGTTATAATCATGCTATTTTACTATTAATTCTTTTTGTTAATCTCTTATTATACCTAATTTATGAATTATCCTAGTTATGTATGTATAGAGGAAAACATAGTATATATAAGGTTAGTATTATACGTGGTTTCAGACATCCATTGCAGGTCTGGGTATACATCTCCTTTAAATAAGAGGGAAATCACTGTATTTGGCATTCAGATGGATCATCAAACCTTTCCTTTGAAATCCCCTCCCAATTATCCAAGCCCTCCTGACCTGAAAGGACATAGAGACCAGCAACTCCAAACCTCTCAAGAATGAGAATAGGAGTCAAATCATGAGGAAGGCTGTGTAGACTAGGAATACGGCTTGTGATGGATAAGGAGAAGCTAAAATGGATAATGGAGGAGGAAGATGATGAGTATTGATTGCAGGTCTATAACTAACAGCAACACAGGCTATAGCTAATTCCAATATTCTTTCTCTTACAATTTTCCCTGGGAAAAGAGACAAAATTGAACCTTGGAGGAGATATCCCTAATCAGGTTAACATATTTTCGAAGCAAATAGCAATTAATAGTGCAAGGGGTGGACTGTAGTAGGTGATGTGATACACTGTCCGGATCTCTCTCTTAGAACCACAGCATTAATTCCAAAGCTGCTGAGAGTGATGCCTGCCAAGTTTCAAACCTGAGGCCCTCTTGAGGACTTGCTCTCATCCAAAGGTGCTGCATCTTCCCAGCGTATGCCCCCTCAGCAGGGCAAGCCTATATCCAATGAGTGATCTAGGAGAAGATCAAACTTCTCACTCTTTTTGTGAATGGGAAGCTACTCTAGAGGATCATCCTAGTCCCATAGCTCTCCATGGGATCAGTTGAGGCCTTTGTTGTAGCTCAAAAACAATTTAATTTCTCTTACATCCCATCCTTTTTCCTTCATTCCCTCACAGATGTTGCTCCATAAAACACTCCTTCATAAAATTCTTCCATGGGAGTTTCCATTTCAGAGTCTGTTCCTAGGGAATTCCAGTGATAGCACTTTTGTTCTCTCTAGGGTGTATGTGTGTTCTTTTCTATAATATCTCATTTCTATAATCCCTCATTATTATTTCCACTTAGTCTCATAGCTAATAATGGTTCACTATTCCATTTTACAGTATGTATTCTTGTTGCAAACTGAGGGTTTTGGAGGGGGGAGGGGGTGGGGTGAGCCTGCTGGTGGGTATTATGGAGGGCACGTATTGCATGGAGCACTGGGTACGGTGCATAAATAATGAATTTTGGAACACTTAAAATAAAATAAATTTAAATTAAATTAAAGGAAATTAAGCATGGAGAATGTATGTTCTTCTGTTATTTATATCTTTTACTCCATTGTATATTCTTGATTCAGTACTTCCTCTTAGTTCACTGACTAATCCCATGAGAAACATTTTATCTGATTTGTGCTTTTCTGAAAAACCCTAATTTATGATAGTAAGATTATATTATCTATTAGGATTATCTATCATTTTCTAATAAATGTGCGGTTCAAGTTCCTTCAATTTTATCCTATGAAACAAATTTTTAAAATTCATGCAGAGTTATTATTCTTCTGCTTCAGTGCAGGTTTCATTAAATGCATAAATCAAACATGTCTTTTTGTAGGATAGAACAAATCAGGATTCAAGTAAGTTAAATATTGCTTTTGGTAGGGGTGACAAGTTTCCTATCCATTGTCTTGATCAATTTCCACATATCAGAATGGCCTTATTCAATTCCCAGTTTTAAATGCTGCCTTTTTAATGTGTCTGTTTATCCATGCAATTAAAATATATTGAGTATCTATCTTATTATGCAAAATGCAGAATTATCCATGCCCCCAAAATGTGTGATATTGATGACAACAAAATTCATTAGTTATGGTAACTTGTAAGAGAGAAATATTGGGTTTCTTAAAATAAGTGTTCCTCAGGAGCATGTTTGCTAGCACCCTGAACATACAAGAACACCCTGAGAGAGACCATCACTCTCGGCTGGGTTCCATATTTGTGTGTTGATCTAAAAGGAGTGTAGTAGTTTGTTCGGCTGCCATAACAACCAGCTATCACAGACTGTGTGCCTCAATCATGTGACTTAAGCAATAGAAATTTATTTTCTCACAATTCTGGGGGCTAGAAGTCTAAGATCAAGATGTCAGTAGAGTGGATTTCTTCTGAGGCCTCTCTCTTTGGTTTACAGATGGCTGCCTTCTCTGGTATTCTCACATGGTCTTCCCATTATGCATGTCTATGTCCTAATCTCCTTTTTTTAAAATGAAACCAGTTTTATTGGATTAAGACTGACCCTAATAACCTATAACCTTATTTTAACTTTTTAAAAGCACTGTCTCCAAATACAATAACATTTTCAGGTACCAGTGATTAGGACTTTTGGAACAAAAGGATAGAAAAGAGCTAGTTTCTTTAAGTAACAAAACACAGAACAAAGAACTTCTAGACCCCAAAACAATGCTGGGGTGTATGTGTACTAAGGGCCAAGATACAAATACTGAAAGCCCTAAGAAGAGTGTTAATATCACTCAAAAGTCCTGCTTTCTCTCTATAAACTGTCTTAGTCTAGGTGAGCTGGCTTATTGCCTGGCATCAGAGAAGGGGGAGGAGAAAAGCCCCATTGAGGGCTAAAACTGTATACGGATTTGGTCCCCTTCACACCTGTTGTGTAACGGTCACTGTTTTAGTTGCTGTGGATTTAGCAGTGAACAAGCAGAGAAGGTCCTTGTTCTTGCAAGAATTGTATTTTAGTAGGAATACTATATCTATGTGGAAACAAGAAAACAAGATAATCTCATGTAATGGTAGGTACTTTATGATAACATAAAAGAGGATATTTGAATGGGTTCTAATTTGGTGAGAGACAGGGATTTTCTGAGACTTGCATGATAAGAAGAACCATCATGGAAGAAGGATTATGCAGTTGCCTATGTTTAATTTAACTTATTTTCCTCACTTTATTAAAAAACATGTGAAATAGCTTTAAAAATATCTTGTATGGTATACACCCACACCCACACACACATACACACACATCTTCCCAGTTCCTATCTATCCCTCCTGGCATCTGTGTCTTTTGCAATGTGATTCTGTAGCTGCTCCCATTAAGAGGTAGAGTCTGTTTCCCTTTTGAATTTGGGCTGGACTTGTGACTTGTTTTGCTAGTAGAATGTGATGTGGCAGTTCTAAGCCTAACCCTCAAAAGACATTGATTGCATAATTCTTCATTCTCTATTGGTATTCAACGTGAGAATAAACTTGGCCTGTTACCTCAGCGAGTATCCTAGATAAGCTGGCTCCCACATAACACTCTAACTGACCTCAGATGCACGTGTAGATTGGTTGAGACGAACCAGTGTGGTCTAGACCTGAAAAACCAGCAAATGACCTATAGACTATTGCTCATATATTGAATGCTTATTGTTTTAAGCCACTGAGTTTTGGTAGTTTTTTTATGTAGTACAGCTGACTGATACATACGATGAAATCACCTTTAAAAATGAAAGGAGATTGTTAATGCAATCCCCATCAAAATTCCAGCAAGTTATTTTGTGGACATCAACTAACTGATTCTAAAGTTTGTGTGGAGAGGCAAAAGATCCACAATAGTCAACATGATATTGATGAGAAAGAACAAAGTTGGAGGACTGATGCTACCTGACATAAGAAACTTACAGTAAAACTACTGAGCCTGGGTGGCTCAGCCATTAAGCATCTGCCTTGGGCTCAGGTCTTGATCCCAGAGTCCTGGGATCAAGCCCCGCATCAGGCTCCCTGTTCAGCAGGAAGCCTACTTCTCCCTCTCCTATTCCCCCTGCTTGTGTTCCCTCTCTCACTGTGTCTCTCTCTGTCAAATAAATAAATAACAATCTTTAAAAAAAAACCAAACCAACTATAGTAGTTAAGACAGTGTGGTATTGGTGAAAAAATAGACAAATAGATCAAAAGAACTACTAATCTTTGACAAAGGAACAAATGATATACAATGGAGCAAAAGAGTCTTTTCAACAAATAGTGTTGGAAAAACTGAAAAATCCACATGCAAAAAGATGGATACAGGCATGGACTTTATACTCTTCACAAAAGTGAACTTAAAATGGATAGTAAACCTAAATATAAAATAAAACCCATAAAACTCCTGAAAGATAATATAGGATAAAACCTACATGACCTTGGGCATGGCAGTGACTTTTTTAGGTGCAATACCAAAGGCACAATTTATGAAAAATAATTGATAAGCTGGACTTAATTAAAATAAAAAACTTCTGCTCTGCAAAAGACCCATGTCAAGAACATTAGAAGACAAGCCACAAATGGAAAGAAAATATTTGCAAAAGATTGTCTGATACAGGACTGTTATTCAAATTACAAGAACTTTTAAAATTCGGCAATAAAAAAACCAAAAAACTCAATTTCAAAATGGGTCAAAAAACTTAACACACCTCACCAAAGGAGATATAAAGATGGCAAATCAGCATAGGAAAAGATACTCCACATCGTATGTCATCAGGGAAATGCAAATTTAAACAACTATGAGCTACAACTACACACCTATTAGAATGGCCCTTATCTGAAGTGCTAACAGCACCAAATGCTGACAAGGATGTGGAGCAACAGGAACTCTCATTCACTGCTAGTGGGAATGGAAAATGGTATAGTCACTTTTGGAAGACAGTTTTGCAGTTTCTTATAAAACTAAACATCCTCTTACTGTACAATCCAGAAATCATGCTGCTTGATCTATACCAAAAGGAGTTAAAAACTTATGTCCACCCCAAAACCTGTACACAGATATTTATACCAGCTTTATTCATATTTGTCAAAGCCTGGAAGCAACAAAGGTATCCTTCAGTAGGTAAGTGACTAAATAAACTGTGTTACATCCAGACAGTAGAAAATATTCAGTGGTTTAAAAAAAATCAAGCTATAAAGAGACATGGAGAAAAATTAAATACATATTACTAAATGATCAAAGCTGACCAGAAAAGGCTATATACTACATGATTCCTCAACTATATAAATTCTGGAAAAGGCAAAACTATGAAGACTATAAAAGTATCATCAGTCACTAGGGTTTACCAGGAAGGAAGGGATGAACAGGTAGAGTGCAGAAAAATTTTAGGGAAGTGAAATTTCTCTGTGTAATATCATAATGATGGATACATGTCATTATACAGTTGTCTCATCCTTTAGATATACAACACAAAGAATGAACTGTAATGTAAACTATAGACCTCAGACAATTACAGTGTCTCAGTGTGGCTTAATTAATTATAACAAAAGTATCATTCTGGTGAGGCATGTTTATAAAGGGGGAGACTATGTCTGGGGGCAGGGACTATGTGGAAGATGTCCAAACTTTCCTCTTAATTTTGCTGCAAATCTAAAATTGCTCCAAAAACAAGCAAAAAATTAAAGTCTTTAAATACAAATTCCCCCAGAGATGAAAATAAGAGATAAGAAGAAATAAACTAAATCTAGGAAAAAGTCAGAATAAAATGCATACCATACAAAATCCTTGTATTAGAGGTGAGTCAAATATTTAGTTCTGAGCTTCACAATAATGGATGAGAAGAACAGGCCATCTATATTACATGACACATAATATTCACAAGGTAGCAGTAGACCAATTACAACTATGCCTTTAATATTTCTAAGTGCAATTATTCAGCATTGGAAATTGAGGAAGAAATGAAGTAAAATGCAACTCTGTTTTTTTGTGTTTTTTTCTTTTATTTATGTATTTTAAAAAATTAAAATTTTTATTTAAATTCTAGTTAGTTTTAACACACAGTGCATTATTAGTTTCAGGTGCACAATTTAGTGATTCAGCACTTCCATACAACCACCTAGGACTCATCACAACAAGTGCAGTCCTTAATCCCCATCACCTATTTTGCCCATCCCCCTGCCCACCTCCCCTCTGGTGACCATCAGTTTGTTCTCTATACTTAAGAGTCTGTCTCTTGGTTTGCCTCTCTCTTTTTTTCTCTATGATCATTTGTATTGTTTCTTAAATTCCACACATGAGTGAAATCACATAGTATTTGTCTTTCTCTGACTGACTTATTTCCCTTAGCATAATACTCTCTGGCTCCATCCATGTTGTTGCAAGTGACAAGAGTTCATTCTTTTTGATGGCTGAGTAATATTCCATTGTGTGTATATACATATAACACCTTCTTTATCTATTCATCAGCCGATGGACATTTGGTCTGTTCCACAAATTGGCTACCGTAGATAATGCTTCTAAAAACATCAGGGTGCATGTATGCGCTGGAAGTAGTGTTTTTGTATTCGTTGGGTAAATACCTACTAGTGCAATTGCTGTATCATAGGGTAGCTCAATTTTTAATTTTTTGAGGAAACTCCATACTGTTTTCCAGAGTGGCTGCACCAGTTTGTATTCCCATCAGTAACATTCTCCACATCCTCGTCAATACCTGTTGTTTGTTGTACAGTTGATTTCAGCCATTCTGACAGCTGTGAGGTGATATCTCTTTGGATTTTAATTGTAGTCCCTTTTTAATTTTTCCAGAGAGGTTTTGATTGTTCTACAACATTTTCACATTGCTATTTTACATGCTAATCTTTTATTCCTCTTTCATCTTTTACGTTCCACATATTTTTCTTACCTTTCCATATTTCCCTCCATTTCTACTCACTAGTAAAGAGCCAAAAAGATTAGAAAGGCAAGTTCAGCATTGGAAGATATTTGGTCAGGATTAATAGATGGGAATAATTCTAACTATGATTTTCTCCTTCTCCAAAATATATTTAGATACATGACATTTCATGCTACTCATCATCTAAACTGCTTCAGTAGTTAATGAACTTCCATATTTCATAGATTTATCAGATACCATACTAATTAGAATTAACATGTCACTTATTCATCAGTATTCTGATGAGAATTCTTATTCTCTTGGTATATTCTCATATACCAAGAGAAGTGTTTGTATGATAAACAGCAATTATTTACTAACAAGTTTAGAAATATATCACCGGCATATTTTCAAAATTTTTGAAAATGTGCTAACGTGTCACTCTGCTTCATGGCTTATCATAGGATAATCACCACATTTTACTGTAAAAAAAAGTACTGGATTTTAGCTTCAGGAGTCAGCTCTTCATTGCAAACCATTTTTTAAAAAAATGTATGCTTACCAAATGCCAGTACTGGCTACTAAGAGAGGATAAGGGTGACCAGAGTGGGAGTTGCTAGAACATGAAGACAGATTAGCTGTTATGTGCCAATAATATATATCACTATTGGGTATGGTTGTGTCTCTATTCCAGTCTATCAGTCTGGAGGCAGTAAGGTGATAAGAACACCCTGAGGACCTGAGAAGGAGGCAGCTGGTCAGTAAATTGGACATGCACTAATTTAATACAAATTTTAATAACATGGAAGATTCTCAGAGATCCTCTGTGGACTGAGGACTTGAATAGGAATTTGGATATTAAAACACACAAGCAGTACAAAAATGTCTCTTCTCTTTCTGTGTCATATATTCAAGCAGGTAATTATTTTTAATAGTCTATAAAAACAGTGAAAAAGTCTTTGGTTGAGGAGCTGAAGGGATTAACACTTTCTAGCTCTGTTGATATCTCTCTTCTTTTTAAATTAGGGTTGCAGTTTTTGATAAGGCACTTAAAAGCAAAGTTATGTTTAAAGTAGTTGATGGTAAAGAGCCTCAGGAACAGTCTACTCTATGATCTCCTGTCACGAAGGAAGTAAGAAAAAGTTGAGATGCTATGATAGCCCAGGTGGTTTGGAGGGAGTGACCCTAAAAGAATGGCTCTTAGCCATATTCCCATGCATTCTTATTCAGCATTAGGTGTGAGCCAGTGGGCAGACTTCTGAATCCTTAAAGCCTCCATCAGGAAAGAAAAGAAATGAAGAGAAAAGAGTAAAGGAGAGAATAGCAAAAGTGGAGTACAGTAGCTATACTCTGAGATGGCCCCTAGTGATCCCTGAGTCCTGGTATTTGCAACCTTATGCAGTCCCCTCCCCTTGATGGTGGTCTGCACTTAAGATGTGCTTCCAGTGAAGAGACTACAGCAGAAGGAATGGAAAGTCATTTCTGAGTTAGACTATAAAACATGTGGCTTCTATCTTGGGCGCCCTCACTCCTTTTCTCTCTCAGAGCCCTCGCTCTGGAAGAAGCCATCTTCCATGTTGCAAGTAGTCCTATGGAGAGTCCCATATGGCAAGACATTGATATCTTTGGCCACTGGCCAATGAGGACCTGAGCCCTGCCAAAAGCCATGTGAATGTGCTTGGAAGAGGATACTGTCCCTTTCAAGCCTGGAGATGACTCCAGCTCTGCTGACACCTTAACTGCAGCCTTGTGGGATACCCTGGGCCAGAGTCTCCTATATATCTATACCCATCTATATCTATATTTCTGTATCTCTCTATCTATCTATCTCCATATCTATCTGTATTTATCTATCTATGGATCTATATCATCTATCATCATTTACTGATCTAATCATCTACTATCTATCTATCATATATCATCTAGATTTATTATAGGAATTGGCTCACATAGTTGTGGAGGCTGAGAAGTCCCACAATCTGTCCTCTGCAGGCTGGAGACCCAGGAAAGCTAGGGGTGTAGTTCAGTCTACGTCTAAAGGCTTAGGGGCTGATGGTGTTAAATCCTGATCTGGGTCTGAAAGCCTGAGAAACGAGCACCAATGTCCAAAGGCAGGTGAAGATAGATGTCTCAGTTCAAGCAAAGACAGTGAATTCACCCTTCTTTTACCTTTTTGTCTTTTTGTTCTATTTTATCTATAAAATTATGTGTTATATTTTCAGGTTTTAAAAAACTAGTATTTTTTTGTAGGCTTATTTGCATGCTGCTCCTTTGAGCCTGAGCTTTTTAGTCATACCAAACTTTCCCTGCCTCTTAGTTATGCATCACTCATCAGTCTCCATTATCAGTCAGTCTTTTGAGGAAATTATGAAATCTAATAAATTTCATTGTTACCATCCATTAAGCTTCTCTGTGAGTTTAATACGCTCTCACACATCAGCCACTGGCTTGCTCGCTTTTCATTTGTTTTTCTCTGCTTCCTATTATATATATGAAATTAGTAATGCACTAGTTAATGTATACAAAGCACTATCTGTGTTAGTTTTATTGTTACTTCATCCCTCACAACTGGCATCACTTTTATGAAATGACTCCAACGCTTGTTAAGTCATATCTTCCTTTGTCCTTGCCTTGTTCCAGGAAGAAGAAATATGCAGTGTTTTACTTCCTCTGCCAATTCAGAACCTAGCTATATATGGTAGGAACATTGTTGGTTTTAGAAAAGAAATAAGGACTTGGTGCCTTTCTGACATTTATTTGGATAACATGTTTCCTCATTGTGCCTCAAAAGTCTGGGGCAAGCTTTTTCCAATGTGTTGGATCATGAAAACAGGAAATAAGAATAGATTTTCACATATTTTTAAGTGAAATAACCGCCAAATAACTACATGGTTCACTGCCTTTGGTTATGTTCACAGATGAAACCAGGCTTTTTATGGCAAACCAGTTTGTCTCTTCTGCCTTTCATGCTGAGCTCATTGTTTCTGCAGGAGAAAGGAGTTCCTCATTGTTGTGGGATGCTCTGCATCTAGAGTCTTCTCAACCTTTTCTGTGCATTTGCAATGCATCTAATTCTGAAATATTCTAAGAACAGATCTGCCAAATAAGTGAAAAATAATTTAAATCTGGTTATCAAAGTATCTGGCTGTAAGGAATGGCATTTTATTGGTGGTTATAAATTACACAGTAATAACTCTGAGTTTAATCTCAACAACGGGTTACAAAAAGATTAATTTAAACCAGAATTTAAATATTTCAATATTGGAATTTTCTCAGTTGCGTTTTCTTTCACGCAGTTTTAGAGTCTGCATGACGGTGGTTTCATAAGACAAGGTATGTCAATTAAAGGGAAGCTAGTTTGTTGTTTTTTTTCTGAAACCAAGTTTTTTTGACAGCATTAAATGCAACATCTTCAAGGAAGCATCTGGACTATGGTTATAGATGAACATTTCTCATTTCATTGTCTGAGTACAAAGCCATTTATAGGGCAACTTATCACATAAACACCCCTTGGCATCTTATAATAGAAATCAATAACACAGCAAAAAAGAAAACAGATGTGATTTAACCATATGCTATACTAAAAGAAAATAAAAGATATCCTGTGAACTTCTTAAAACTTTCTGTATACTATTATTTACCTTGTACTAATGCCTGGTGTATACATTTAATATTGTTAGCCTTTGGCAAAAGAAGAATAAAATATTTGTTTTTTTTCTTTTATTTTAATAAAAAAGTGAAATTAAATAGAAGACTAGAAAGAAAATAATCATTTTTGGATTCATGAAACATTTTCATATTTATTACCATTTTTAAATGCACCATCACTCACTAAAGTAGAAGATATGCTTTTGAGACATGAAAGGAAGTGAGGGAGAGGTCCGTTTATCAAGAAGTAAAAGTCTAGGAGGAAGCAGAAAATTATTGTCTGTTCTGAAGTGTGGCTTAGGTTGGGAGCTATATGGACAAGTGAGGGAAAGCTGATTATTCTAGAAAGGGAAGGTTTAAAGTGGGGCAGGGGTTACCAGGAGCTGACAGGATCAATCCAGCTGATACTCTGGACAAGGGTAAGACCCCAACACTGAAAAGAGAGGAATGCTGTCCCCACTGCAGTCAGGGCCATACCACCTGCACAGAGTGGCTCAGCCAGAGGGTGGCTGAGCAGAGATGGCACTGGAGACCCTTGAACACCTAGAGTGACCTCAAGAGGCAGCCGTCATTGAGAAAAGAAGTCTAAATGGCAGATAGGTTAACATGCTTGGCTTGAAGAGAGGAATTCAGAGCAGCCAAATTTGGAGAAGACACATGAAGACCTGATATGACCTTCTGACCCAGGGCAGCTGGAGCAGAAGAAAGAGCCTGGAGGGATGTGGGGTCCCCAGGACTGAGTTATGGTAGTGTTAGCACCACGGTGACTGGCGGTTTTCTCCTAACTGTCCCTCAAGGACTCCATAGGTCATTATTCTGTCTAACTGCCTTGAGGACAAAGCTACAAAGTCTAGTAGCTACACCAGCCCTCATAAATAATTCTTGTTACAGCTATTGCAGAAGTCCCTGGTTTAGAGATGGCAAACAGCTGATTTGTGTTTTATGGTAAGAGAAAACCCAGTCAAGCACCCCATCAGCTCTTACAATAATGACTGATACTCTCTTTTCTGTTTCACAGCTTTTTCTTCTACCTCAGATATTCATCCCTTAACTTCTTCAATTTCTTTATTATTTAGTATGAGAATCACACATTCAGAAGTTGTCAGGCCAATTTTTTGCTTTCTTTTAGTACATTTAGCATTTGTTCTTATAATTCACATTTACTTTTGAAATTTTATTAAAAGAAAAGGAAGAAAACTTTAAAAATATTATTATTTTAAATTTATAAAATATTTGTTCTTTGGGTGTTGAGTTTGCTAAGCTCTTTATAGATTTTGGATACTAGCCCTTTATCTGATATGTCGTTTGCAAATATCTTCTCCCATTCTGTCATTTGTCTTTTGGTTTTGTTGACTGTTTCCTTTGCTGTGCAAAAGCTTTTGATCTTGATGAAGTCCCAATAGTTCATTTTTTCCTTGCTTCCCTTGCCTTTGGCGTTATTCCTAGGAAGAAGTTGCTGCGGCTGAGGTTGAAGAGGTTGCTGCCTGTGTTCTCCTCAAGGATTTTGATGGATTCCTTTCTCACGTTGAGGTCCTTCATCCATTTTGAGTCTATTTTCGTGTGTGGTGTAAGGAAATGGTCCAATTTCACTTTTCTGCATGTTGCTGTCCAATTTTCCCAACACCATTTGTTGAAGAGGCTGTCTTTTTTCCATTGGATATTCTTTCCTGCTTTGTCGAAGATTAGTTGACCATAGAGTTGAGGGTCTATTTCTGGGCTCTCTATTCTGTTCCAATGATCTATGTGTCTGTTTTTGTGCCAGTACCATACTATCTTGATGATGACAGCTTTGTAATAGAGCTTGAAGTCTGGAATTAGCAAACTCAACACCCAAAGAACAAATAATCCAATCAAGAAATGGGCAGAGGACACGAACAGACACTTCTGCAAAGAAGACATCCAGATGGCCAACAGACACATGAAAAAGTGCTCCACATCACTGGGCATCAGGGAAATACAAATCAAAACCACAATGAGATACCACCTCACACCAGTCAGAATGGCTAAAATGAACAAGTCAGGAAATGACAGATGCTGGTGAGGATGTGGAGAAAGGGGAACCCTCCTACACTGTTGGTGGGAATGCAAGCTGGTGCAACCACTCTGGAAAACAGCATGGAGGTTCCTCAAAAAATTGAAAATAGAGCTACCTTATGACCCAGCAATTGCACTACTGGGTATTTATCCTAAAGATACAAACGTAGTGATCCAAAGGGGCACGTGTACCCGAATGTTTATAGCAGCAATGTCCACAATAGCCAAGTTATGGAAAGAACCTAGATGTCCATCAACAGATGAATGGATAAAGAAGATGTGGTATATATATACGATGGAATACTATGCAGCCATCAAAAGAAATGAAATCTTACCATTTGCGACAACATGGATGGAACTAGATAGAGCGTATTATGCTTAGCGAAATAAGTCAACTGGAGAAAGACAACTATCACATGATCTCCCTGATATGAGGAAGTGGAGATGCAACAGGGGTGGGGGTTAAGGTGGTAGGAAAAGAAAAAATGAAACAAGATGGGATCGGGAGGGAGACAAACCAAAAGAGACTCTTAATGTCATAAAACAAACTGAGGGGGTTGGGGGGGGAGAGGGGTTGGGAGAGGGTGGTGGGGTTACATTATATGTTTAAATAAAAAAGCTTAAATTAAAAAATAAAAAAATAAATAAATTTATAAAATAAAAAGTCCCAATCTCATCTGTGGCTTGTAATTTTACATTTACTTCCAGATGTTAGCAGGGACAATTTTTTCCCCTTACCTTCGGCTCTTTGGAGCATGATACTTTCTGGATAAAGGATTGAGAAGCTGGGGCTGGTCTCCTTTTCTTCTCTTTTATATTATACATCTTTATTGAGCTATAATTCATATAGCACAAAGTTTACTCCTTTATTTTTTAAAAGATTTTATTGATTTGAGAGAGAGAGCGAGAGAACGCATGTGCTAGCATGCAGGGGAGGGGCAGAGGGAGAGACAGACACCCTGCTGAGCAGGGATTCTGATTCCAGGCCTGATCTCAGGACCCTGGAATCATGACCTGAGCTGAAGTGCTCAGATGTTCAGCCAATTGAGCCACCCAGGCACCCCAAATTTACCTCTTTAAAGGATACCTGTTATTTCAGTGATTTCTAAATGTGTCACAAAGTTGTTAACTATCGCCATTATCTACTTCCAGAAAATTTTGATCACCCCCCACCAAATTAACCTCATGCCCATTCACTAATTTCTCTCTTCCTCAGCCCCTGGCAACCACTAATCTACTTTGCATTTCTCTGGATTTTCCTGTTGTGTGATTTCATGTAAATGGAATCATACACTATGTAATCTGTTATTTTGTGTCTCATTTCTTTCATTTAACACAGTTTTTTCAGGATTCATCCGTGTTTTAGCAAGTATCAGTCCTCATTCATTTCTATGGCTGGATAATACTCCATTGGTTGGATATAACACATTTTATTTATCCGTTTGTTGGCTCATGCTTATTTGGATTGTTTCTGCCTTTGGCTATTATCAACAATGCTTCTATGGACATCCGTGAACATATTTTTTTTGGCGGATATGTATTTTCATTTATCTTGGAAATAACCTGTACTAGTTTGCTAGGGCGGATCGGGTGACTGGTATACTGGAAGTTTATGTTCTCACAGTCTGGAAGGTAATAAAGGTCAAGGTGTTTGCTTGTTCAGTTTCTTCCAAGGCTTCTCTTCCTGGACTCTTTCTCAGCCTTCTTGTTGTGTCTTCACATGTTCTTCCCTCCGTCAGTATGTTGTTTGTGTCCTAATCACTTCTTATGAGGACACTAGTCAGATTAGAACCTGCCCCAAAGACTTCATTTTACCTTAATTACCTCTTCGAAGACCTTGTCTCCAAATATTATTACAGTTTGAGGTACTAGGAGTCAGAACTTCAACATATGAATTTTGAGGAGACACAGTTCAGCCGGTAGCACATACTTAGGAGGGGGATTGTTGGGTCATATGGTAACTCCAGTCAAACTTCTGAGGAAGTGTCAGTTTTCACAGCAGCCGCATGGTTTTACATTCCCACCTGCAATGCAGAAGGGTTCCAGCTTCTCCACATCCTCACGCGCACTTGTTATCTGTGTTTTTGATTACTGCCATTCACAGGAGGTAAAGTTCTGAAGTGTATCTTTTTTTGAGTTTTCCACTTACCCATATTTTTGTTTCTTTTCTCACATTGTCCTTCTTGACTACTTTGCTAATAACATCATATCTATGTATATACTTTGTATATCTTAAGGGCTTAAATATTTTCACCAGACAGGTCATATTATCAAAATAGGTGAGGGAGGGCTATAAAAGTCTGATGAGTTGCATAGTTTATTATCAATATTGTCAATAAAATAAGGCACAGATACCATAAAAATAAATTTCTCAGAAAACAATCTGGATAAGTGATTTTAGTTTATTTACATATTATTCATCCTAAATTTGAAAACATCCTGCATTGTTGATATATATAAAGCCAATCAAGCACTTACCACTTTGTCCTTTCAATAATGCATCTTTGCTTATTGAAACACATCACAGTCAGCGTTAAGATACTGTCCCGGCTGGAAGGTATTTTGGGAAGTGTGTATACCATGCAATCTTTCTTCCAGGATGACACTTACTGGGGAACAAGTTGGTTACACAAATTAGAAATCCCTTATGTATACCTACTTGCATTGCAATGAAAAATTTCTGAATTTAGTTTTTCAGTTACTTTATTGTTTTTTTGGAAGACGGTAATACCTTCATATAATTGCATTCAAGAATATTCATTTTTTTTTGCAGTAGTCAACAAAGAAACCATTAAAACTCACATGAAAGTATTCTACAAAGAGCTATAAGTAGAAATGATCATTCTTTTTGCCAGGTGTCTGGAAAAGGAGTTTACATTTTGCCCGAAGCCAATCCTTTCCTAATGTCTTCTTAATATCTTTGAAACCTACATCAATGCAAAAACAAATAAACTGATAATGTTATTCTAAACACTGAGGTCTCATTTCTGCCGAAACTATTTTTTTTCTTTTTTTATGGCAAATTTATTCAATGTAAGGTTTTTTCTTGGGTGGATCTTACTGGGTTGGTCACACCCAGAAATTCAGCCCAAATGTCGTCTCCTCTGCAAAGCTTTTGTGGATGCTCTCAGCAGAATCCCACGCCCCTCTCCTCTGGGCCCCTTTGTCCCCTGCTGTAGCATCATCACCATCAGCTGTAAGGTCCTGCATGTGTCTGTCTTTTCATTCGGCTCAGTGGTTCTCCAGGGTGATAACCCATCAGTACCACCTAGAGAGCTTTTCAAATACCTACTCCCTCTGGGATCCTGAGACACGAAGAGCTATGTTGTGTTCCAAACTGAACAGACTCCTCTCAATTCCTCAGTGTTAGACCCTGGGGTAGTTTGTTAAAATCGGAGCAGACAGGATGCCATTCTCCACCATGATTTTTAGATGGCTCTTCCTTTCTTGTCTCTTCTTCTCTCTGCCAGTCTTGGTGGGCTGGCTCTGCTAGAAGAGATAGTGGCTGTTTGTATTTGAAAAACTTCCCAATTATGCATTTCATAGATAGATCTAAGGAGGTGGGTATAAGATAAGAAAGAAGTCTTAGTTGAAAACATATTTTACTAGAAAAAAATATAGAATAGGAAGAGTTTTTATTGAACACGTGTTATGTTCTAGATAGTTTGTTAATTTAATTTAATTCTCCCCATAACTCCACAAAGCATATATTATTATTCTGACTTGAAAGATGAAATATCTTCAGAGAAATTGAGCAGATTGCTTGAGATCATACATTAGTAAGTAATAGAACTGGGATGAGGCAAGTCTTTAAGCTCCTACACAGCCTTTCTCAATGTTCATTTTTTTAATGTTTGTGTTTTTATGTTATTGTTTTTATATTATTATTTATTTTGTATGTTAATATAAATTATTCAAATAAAATAAATGATGTTAGTACATAAATGCTAATATAAATATTAACATGTCATGCTAATATTAACTTACTAATTTTATTTTTTATATTTGTATCAGGATTGGCAAAAAAAAAAATTTAATACCCATTGCAATCCCGGGCCAAAGCTGAGTCTGCTGGCTGTTGTATCATGTGGTGATTTTCAAACTGACAATTGCTTTAGTATGAGCATGCAACTGGTGTGTGTCTCTTTGTACATGTGTATGCATGCGTGCACAGAATGTGTATGGTGAGGGGTCTGGTTCTTCCTTGGCGCACAGTTCAGTCCTTGCTCAGAGTCTGATGTGAGCAGAAGACTCCTGTGTCTTCCTGACATTAGTTTCACTTATTCTCTCAAATTAACCCCTTTAGTTTAAGGCATCGATACTCTAACTGTGGTATGTTTTCTGCTTTCGAGTGCATGTTGGTGTGCTGGTATGGAGAAGCTTCTACCTAGACATGGCATATCTATCAGAGATTTGTTAAAATGAACATGCTAAATTATGGGGGGTCAGGGCATGGGGACCAGGGGATGGGGACAGAGAGTTAAGTTCATAGATGTGCACACATGCATACAGTGTTTGGTAAGAACTAGATTGGAGTCAGGGGACACTTGTACATAAATAAGTACCAACTAAGACATCATACCAAGAATGTCTACATCTTTATAACAACTACTCATAACATAAATTTCATTCACAGGTGTTAGTCTCTCTGGAGATTCTCTGGGGATAGGAGGCTTGGGACAACATATAAAATGAAAGATCCCTGAAAAAGAGGTGGCAGAGTGCTCTGGATGAGTGTTTCAAACTCTCCGTTGTGAAGAACTTATTTTTTCCCAGTTTGTTCTAGACCAACACTGGCGTACCAGATGTGGCAGTGTCAAACTGGCTTAAACCCTGTTCAGCGAGATGTGTGCGCTGATTATGCACTTGAACTTCAGGCAATGTCAGCTTGCTCTACAGGCATCTAAATGCTCGCTTCCAATTTCAGTGCTAATCTTTTCAGTGGATATATAAAGGTTAACAGACTGGTGCCAGTCTATGGACCACAGTTTAAGTAATGATGCTGCAGACAAGCCTTACCTACTGCACAGTTGCACGCAAGGCCAACACTGCCGGTGATGCTATGAAGTTGTAGACACTCTTGATAACAGTGCCGTAGGTGATGCTTATATATGTCCATGGCTATCCTAACTCATTGTAATCCTTGTATCACATTGTATTGTTCAAGGGGTAATGGTCTCTTGGTCACTTTATTTCTTAATGCATAGATATACGGTACGGAAAACAGCTTTTCTGGCCTGAAGTGTGACTTCCGTGTGTAGAAATACACAAATAGCATAGCTGCAACAGCAATTAGGATCAGTGCCCATATCTGTATATACCACAGTCAGTAGACTGGGCAACTTGCAAAAATGAGAAGAGTGGTGGTTGCTTCTGGGAACAAAAGCCGTGTCTGGTGACCGAGAACAGAGAAAATGGTGCTGCCAAGGCAGAAGATATGGGGGAAAGAATAGAAATGTTTAAAAAGGACTCTATAAAATTTTGTTCCTTTTACCCATTTTCCTACAAAATCATCTTCTTCTCTTTAAGGGATCATTGGAGTTTATTTTTAGAATTTTTCCAGTGTCCATTCCTGGAGATACTTATTTCAGATTGAGGGATAAGAGGTGTTGACAGGGAGAGAGGTTATTCAAATAGAGATAAAGTTGAGAGTGTATTTACTTGATCTTAGTAGTTAATTCCATCAGCATCAATAGTCCATGCTTCATTATTTGGGTGACTGTATTCTTTCATTCACCATAAGATTCATCCCTTGAGTGTTTCAATGCTAAGATCACTATGAAGAAAGGGATTTCGGGTACCCTTTTCCCTTTGTTATTTTTCTGTTTGTGGAATGTATATTGTAGAGGTTGGACCTCTTCATTTGGGCATTTTATGTCAGAAGTAAATGTCTGTGGGATGATGAAATCGAGTGGATTGATTTGTAATTAAGTTCTGGTGTAGGAAATGTTCAGGTTGGGACAGCAGGTCTGGTGATTAAGGTAAACACTTGATCTTCGGTGGGATACCACGAAGCTCCAAAGCTTGTTCTACAGCCAGGCATTTGATTGCTAAACAGATTCTCTCCTTGATCCACAGGCAGGTGCACATACAGTCTGGAGGCTCTTCCACCTCTCACTTTTCCCAGTCCAGTTATTTTCACATCTGTGTGTACTTTGTAAGACAAGCCTGGAAACAAGATAAGGAAAAATTGGAAATGGTAACACTGCTTCTTTCAGGAAATAATTTTTGGCAGTGAGTGCTCACAAATTGCACCTCTCTGTTGATGTGACACTACCTGAAAGATGAAAATCCCTATGCTCCAAGTAACTATCATTTGATTAGTCATGGCTTCTAAGGAAGGGGGCATAAAAGACAAAACAAAATTCTCTAAAATGTGGTGAATTTTAAAATTTTTTAAAATTTTAAACATTTAAGAAAATTTAAAAACATTTAAATGTTAAAACATTTAAAAATGTTTAAACATTCAGATCATCATTTGAAAATTGATCTCCTTTTTTGACAAAAAGTATCCCTCAAAAATATTTATTACACTTTTATTTGAGGCACCTGGAGAATCAAGAGCCTTGAACTGAGGTGGCAGTTTAAGACATGCAAGTCAATATTTAGGTAGCCTTGAGCCACAGCCCTTGAGCCACCTGGAAAGCAGAGTGTGCAAATACTGAATGCACATAACTGAGACTCACAGTGGATGCTCTACCAAGGACCAGCAAGAAATGAGAGTGAGATGAGATGGAGAATTAGGGAGTGGAACATTTATGGAGAATTCACCATGCTGAATTTGAGGCATTGTGGCAAATCCACTATGCTGAATACTGCCCTAGAACTCTCTTCATCCTTAGAGAGTAATGGGAAAAGGCTGTTAGTCTTAAAATATTTCCTTGGCTTCTTTTGTTGGCAGTTACTGTATTTCATTCAATCTGAATTGCCATCAATTATAAGGGAGAGCTTATTTTATTTCCACTAAGAAAGGAAAAAAAAGCTACTTCCGATTAAACTATGACACAATCATGCCTTCTCATTGAGATTTTCTATTTTATGCCTTTTGTGAGAGGTTTTTTTATACTTTAATTAATTGGTCACACCAGCCTCTCATTACTTTGAAATATCTTTTTATCCATTCTAGGGGTGCATCCATTAATCCTGCTTTCAGTTGAACTGCTTGGTATGTGTTGGGTAGTCCTTTTGTGCATATCTCAGTAATAAAATTTAAAGAAACCTTTATCTTCTCATAAATTCTGTCCTCCCTTAACTTCCATAAAACTTTGCTTTCTAAGAAAATATTTCTGGGTATAAATCCAAAGGAAACAAAATCATCACTCTGAACCTCTGTTCTTTGCAGCGTTATTTATAATAGATAACATATGGAAACAACCTAAATGCCCACTGATGGCTGAATGGATAAAGAAAATGTAATATATATTTACATGTGTGGTGTGTGTGAGCATGCGTGTGTGTGATATGTATGTAACACACACACAGTGGAATACTATTCAACCATGAAAAATAGGGAAATCCCTTTCTTTGCAACAACATGGATGATTCTTAAGGGCATTATGCTAAGCGAATAAGTCAGACAGATAAAGATAAGTACTGTATGAACTCCCTTGTTGTGGAACCTGAAAAAAACAAACTCATAGAAACAGAGATCAGATTTGTGGTTGGTAGAGGTAGAAGATGGGGTAGAAGTGAAAAAAATGCCTAAAGGTGGTCAAAAGATACAAATTTTGACAATATGAATAAATTCTGTGGGTCTAATGTATAACGTGATGATTATAGGTAACAATACCATTTTGTATATTTGAAAATTACTAGGTGAGTATCATTATGTTAAACTTATGCAGTGTTACACATAAATTATATCAATAAAACTGGAAAAAATAATTTGAAAAAATTTTTAAATATTTTAATTTTTTAAAAAGATTTTATTTATTTATTTGACAGAGAGAGACCACAAGTAGGCAGAGAGGCAGGCAGAGAGAAAGAGGAGGAAGCAGGCTGAGCAGAGAGCCCGACTCGGGGCTTGATCCCAGGACCCTGGGATTATGACCTGAGCTGAAGGCAGAGGCTTTAACCCACTAAGCCACCCAGGTGCCCCAATAATTTGAAAAATTTGAAAAAAATTTAAAAAAATTCTATCAGTTCCTCTACCATCAAAGCTCTGCCCCACTATTCTGTTTCCAAGCCTTTCTGCTTAAACAGTAAACTTGTTATTCAATACTGAATGTTTTCAAAGGATATAAAACTCACAATATTAGCAAAAATGAACACTGGTCAATTAAATTGACAGTTGACCCACTCTGATGAAGTTTAAGCCCTCACAGCCAAGCCAACAACAGGTAGACATCACCTGTGAGACATGTTCAGCTATCAGAGAAGCTTTAATATTAAAAAAGCGTATTTTAGAATTGATTAACATGACTGAGTAAATTCAGTGGGACCCTAATCTAAATACTGTGTATACCTAATATACTTATAATCAGCTGCGACTCTATTTTAAGAACTGATTCAATAATACATTATATAATGGAAGGGTGTGAGTATCAAATCAAGTGAATTCAGACAAGAACTGAATCAGAAGGATGCTGTGCTGTATATTTTCAGATTTCTCAATTCCTTATGTAATATAAGCTTTACTCAAAAGGACATTTTTGCTTTGGTTCTGTTTACTTGTATGTGGTAATCTTTATCCATATTAAGATAAGTGGCAAAACAGAACAATTTTGAATCATTCCATTATCATAATAAAAATAATATATTTGTACAAAGATTGGAAATGCAACAGAGCACAAAAAAGTTAAAGAAAAAAATTACTTGTAATAAAAGTAGCCTCTACTACCTTATGATAAAGGGTATTCAACACACATTTTGTATAAGACACTTGGTTTTTGCCTTGTGGATTTTCCAATGAAACATCATTCTTGGTCCCAATGGAAGCAGTTGTGTAGGGAGTATATGAATTTCCTAAATAGCTACACCAGATTACTTGTTCTGAGTGTCACGATGGAGGTAATGAACACTAAAGAGTTTGGAGAAGGAGGTTTACGTAAGATTCGAGGCAGTTTAGTGAGAAAACATTCTGTGGAGGACATAGTATCTGGTGTAAATTGTCACGAGTAGGGTGTTCAGGTTTGTGTGAAGGAAGCAGGCATTTCAGAAGCAGGGAGATGTGTAATCAGCAAAGGAGTTCAGTTAGGGTATTAGAGGAGTTATTAACTCTGATTATAAAGGCTCCAGCTTTTCCTGGGCATGTGGTCGGATTCGCCCACAGAATTTGGGTGTGGTCATGTGGCGGATTTACACAAGTGAAATTTTAAGGGGCAGTTGCATGCTTTCCCACATTCTTCCTTAATAATGTTTGCAATGGTGACTGTTCTGCATTCCTGATTGTCTATGACCATCAGAGCCTCGTGACCAATCCACAGTGGACATAAGAGAAAAAAGCAAAGCTTACTTGATTTAATCCACTGAAATCTTGGAGGACTGTCTATAACTGCAACATAACCTAACATATCCTGACCATATGAAGACAAAGAATAAGAGATAAGGTAAAAAAAAAAAAATAGGGTAGCATCATTCAGTGCTTGAATATCTTAAAGGTATATGGATGTCTGGATTTTGCATTATAAGCCATATAGAGTCATTAGTGTTTTGTTGTTTGTTTTGTTTTGTTTTTAATAGGAAAATGGCATCATCAGGTGTACATATTGGAAGGATTTGTTTGATAGTGTTCTGTAGAGTGGGTTGGAGGAAGTGCAGTAATCAAGTGAGAACATTAAATAGGAGATCACCATAGCGGCCAAAGTGTAGGGCATGAGTATTCCTAACAGTGGGAAGAGAGAGTAAGAGATCTTGTAGAAATAATACAGAGTCAAGATGAAGAGATTCGTAGACAAAGTGATCATCATATGACACTGTTGTTATTAATTGAATTTGTGTGTCCTCAAAATAGATCTCCTTATGTCCTAACCTCCTGTACCTCTGGATGTAACTTTATTTGGAAATAAGTTCTTTAGAGAGGAAACCAATTTAAAATGACGTTATTACAATGTATGTTCATCCAGTATGACTTACAAAAAGGAAATTTGACATAGAGATAGCCATACGCAGAGGAGAGAAGACATGAAGAATCAGAGAGAAGATGGTTGTCTTCAAGCCAAAGAGAGAGGCCTTGACAGATGTTTCCCTCCCAGTCCTCAAAAGGAACCATCCCTGGAACACCTAGATTTCAGTCTCTGGCTTCCAGGAATGTGAGACAATAAATTTCTGTTTCAGCCGCCCAGTTTGTGATTCTTGGTTACAGCAACCCTAGCACACGAATATAACTAGTAAAGTATTTTTAAATGCTAGCCTCTTCCATCTTTGAAGATTTCAGACATCCCCTTCCTCTTATGTTTACTTCCATTATTGTCTAAATTAAATCAGAAGCACAGATGTAACTTCCTGCTTCTCAGTGTATAGACTGAGTCCATCGTTCCATTTAATTTGCATTTTATCCTCTGCCTTCCTTCTCATATTAGAAAGGTAGTAAAACTTAATTTTTTTTTTCTAACACAAGTCCTACCTTGAAATATGGAGTAAAAGGGTTACATTTTTAAAAGTCCAGACAGCCCAGAATTCTGCTTAATTGAAAAAGCCCCTTTGATGTGATGGATATAGTCTTTAATTTAATATCTAGCTTCATTGAAATCTCTTACAATCAGCTTTTGAGTTAAAGGCATCAAGGTAAAAGACTGCCAGGCCTTCACAGGTTTCTTATCTAATAGTAATGGCCTGTGTGCTAGAGATTTCCACTTGCTATTCTACTCGGTATTCTCTTCTGAAGTGCAGAAGGTGTGATGTGAGAAAATCTTTATAGGAAATACAGGGCTAAAGATCTGTGATATTCATAAACTCTTATATACCAAATTTTAATGCCCAGCAGTTGATAGGCCACTGCCTTATGAAATAATGTTTATTATTTAACCACCCTTTGAAAGTCCTACACTAGGAACATATAAATCATTCTTTGTAATCTTAATTTGGTCCTCGAAGATTCAATTTCTTTTATTTTGCAATATGGCTTTTGAATCAAACTGGAATGGAAAAGTTGGTTCAGTAAATTCTCCAATTAAGATTTTATCCAAGGAGTGCCTGGGTGGCTCAGTGGGTTAAGCCTCTGCCTTCGGCTCAGGTCATGATCTCAGGGTCCTGGGATCGAGCCCCGCATCGGGCTCTCTGCTCAGCAGGGAGCCTGCTTCCTCCTCTCTCTCTGCCTACTTGTGATCTCTCTGTCAAATAAATAAATTAATTAAAAAAATATTTTAGGGGCGCCTAGGTGGCTCAGTGGGTTAAAGCCGCTGCCTTTGGCGCGGGTCCTGATCCCGGGGTTGTGGGATCAAGCCCCGCATTGGGCTCTCTGCGCTGCGGACAGCCTGCTTCCTCCTCTCTCTCTCTGCCTCTCTGCCTACTTGTGATCTCTGTCTATCAAATAAATAAATAAAATCTTTAAAAAAAATTTTATCCAAGCCTTGCTTCACTAACTCATTTGTTTCACTCATTCATAGTATGGATACAAAACCTCAGTTAAAATGCTTATGTGGATTTATATTATAAGATTTGGGGATATGTACTTGTTTTATTCAAAGAATGAACTGAGAGACAGCCTTGAGAGAACTGAAATTTACATAGTAAACTATGTTTTATTTTCTCAATCAATGCTACTGGTAATGATGAAAAGTGAGCCCAGATTATGCTACTCCTGAAAATTAGGTATACTGGAAGCCTGGTCTAACAAATCTTGACGTAAGATTTAGTAAATAGAACATATTTACAAAACCACATCCACAAAATATTTTCAATTTATGTATCTTGTACCCAGAATCTTGTTCTGAGGGTGTTTCACATATAAGATGGACTGAAGGATAACATCATTCATGCATCAAACATTCAATAGGGCCCTATAAATAAAGCAATATTTTAAATACTATGGATTCAGAGATAAAAAAGACAATGTCACTGTCACATTGTTTGAGGAGATATGTGTGTAAATGAATAATAAATATATAACAATATACATAAACACACATTTGGTAAACTATTGGTCCTGCTTGTATCTGGTATATCAGAATCGATTTAAGGTTACACTTTATTTACCTTCTAAGAACAGTTAGATTACTTCAAGTAGAAAATCTGGAAGCAGGCACCTGAGTGGATCAGTGGGTTGAACCTCTGCCTTCAGCCCGGGTCCTGATCTCAGGGTCCTTGGATTGAGCCCTGTGTTGGGCTCTCTGCTCAGAGGGGAGCCTGCTCCCCCGCCCCTGCCTGTCTCTCTGCCTACTTGTGATGTCTGTCTGTCAAATACATAAATAAAATCCTTAAAAAAAGTCTGGAGGGATATTCTTGGCAAAAGAAACGGCATAAAACAAGGGTCTAAAGTCTAGAAGCATGGGGAAAATCTGGGGTCCAGCACAAGTCAGATGTGGTTGGAGAAAGAAACAGTTGTGTAAGCAACACATGATATAGCTAAAAGCAGGTCTGAGAAGGCTCTTCATCCAAACAACAAGGAACTGGGGGATTATGAAGCTAATGAGAAATGGAAATTGAATCCAGTAGTTAGACTGACTCTGCTGGCATGTGATTCTAGAGAACAACAAACGTAGAGGTTGTGTTGAGCATGCATAATTGTATCACTCCAGTTCTGCTTCTGCAGCTGATTATTTGGATCACTTTTGTCAACTGTCCATGCACATATCAAATGAAATGGCTGACTCAAAGGCTTTCTGAGCCTAGTTACAGCTTAAAAGACAAGCTGGGGTTCTGACATGACCACTTTGTTTGTCACTTGATGCTAGAATCCATTGCACTTTATCAAATATGACACCAACTAAAGCAATGATAAATAAAGATATTTGATGTACATTCTGATGTTATTTTCTTAGCATTTAAAGGACCTTGAGCTATTTATTTAAACCTCCCTTACTGTAGTGGACATTTAACATACATTTGTAGATATACCTAGCACCATGTTAATGTTTCTCCTCTGTCAGACTTTTCCATCTTGGCCTCAGTGGAGGAACTAGGAACCCATTTTTCCACTTTCTTTGCAGCTGGGGTTTAGCACAGAGCCTCGACTCCATCATTCAGATGCATTCCTCTTGAAGAAGGAGGAATCCCTGTAGTGGGGACATCTATCTTTACAGAGCAGCAACTAAGTCTTGGCAGAAGAATTCTTTACCCCACATCATTGATCCCAAGAGCAGGCACCTTTTTAAAAAATTTTTAAAATGTTTTTTCAGTGTTCCAAGATTCATTGTTTATGCACCACACCCAGTACTCCATGCAATATGTGCCCTCCTTAATACCCACCACCAGGCTCACCCAACCCCCCACTCCCCTCCCTCCAAAACCCTCAGTTTGTTTCTTAGAGTCCACAGTCTCTCTGGTTCATCTCCCTCTCCAATTTACCCCAATTCACTTTTCCTTTCCTCTTCTAATGTCCTCCATGTTATCCCTTATGATCCAGAAGTAAGTGAAACCATATGATAATGGACTTTCTCTGTTTGACTTATTTCACTCAGCATAATTTCCTCCAGTTCTGTCCCTGTTTTTTTTAAATAACTTTTTTTTTAAAGATTTTATTTATTTGACAGACAGAGATCACAAGTAGGCAGAGAGGCAGGCAGAGAGAGAGGGGGAAGCAGGCTCCCTGCTGAGCAGAGAGCCCGACTCGGGGCTCGATCCCAGGACCCTGGAATCATGACCCGAGCGGAAGGCAGAGGCTTTAACCCACTGAGCCACCCAGGCACCCCAGTTCTGTCCCTGTTGATACAAAAGTTGGGCATTCATCCTTTCTGATGGAGGCATAATACTTCATTGTATATATGGTCCAAATATTCTTTATCCATTTGTCCGTTGAAGGGCATCTTGGCTCTTTCCACAGTATGGTGATTGTGGCCATTGCTGCTATGAACATTGGGGTACACATGGCCCTTCTTTTCACTACATCTGTATCATTGGGGTAAATACCCTGTAGTGCAATTGCAGGGTTATAGGGTAGCCCTATTCTGGCACCTTTGATGGCAATTGGGTTCCACTGCAGCCTCTGCATGTGTGACTTGGGCATTAATCTGGCTGTGTAGCTCCCACATGCAGTTCTCAACCCTCTTAGAAAGTCTGTGTGGTACCTATATTGCTTCAGAAATTTATTTCTGCTTAAACCAATTAGGTGGGATTCGTCTTTACATCTACAAATTCTGATTCAGCAATCTGACCTCCTTTTTTGACACCGTTTTTTGGCAAACTTCTTTTCTGCTAGATGGGCAGACTTTTCCATCATGTGTTTGTGACAGAAGGCTATTTCTCTTGGAATAAATAAAAAACAAATTTATTTTCCAGTAGTCTTTTGATGATGCCCAAGTTGGCCAATCTCCAAATAAACCATCTCGGGACTGAGCAGTGAGTCAGTCTGGCACTACTGGGGCTTCCCTCTGCCATCTCACTCTAAAAGCTGTTGTAAAAAAAGTGGGTCAAGAAAACAGCTACTGAAACTTAAAATCTCTCGATAGATTGAGTGATAGAGGAAGAGAGGAATCAGAAAGATGGAGAAAAATGGACCTGTCATGCGAACAAAATTCAAAACTGGTTGGAGGAGAAGAAGGTGAAAAAAAGTATAATTGTCTGCCTGGACTTTGGAACAGGAAGACTTCTCTACGTTTCAGTGTGTCCCAGGTGCCACCGTGCCTTAAATCATACCATTCAGTTACAATTTATTTTGATTAATTAGGGCTCTCTCCAGTTGTCTCCTTTACAATGCACATGTCAAGCACAAGTAACCCGCCAAGTCATTAACAACTCCATGAGACAATGAGCCAGACAGTCTCAAGATTCCCATTTCCTGTCCTGTATCCTTCCCTTGTAGCCCCGACCTTTTCAGATGTGCTCTCCATTCTTTCCCAGCTGTGTCCCTCCCCTCTTCCTGAAAAATTGCTCCACCTATAATCTTCCACTCTGTTTTCACAAGCTTTCACAAAGATACTTCTAAAGATTCACAGGTTCACATTCTCCATATAACTGTAATGGGGAATTGCCTCCCCAAGGATGTGAAATCCTTAGATGGGGAGACTTCTGATCCTTTCTTTTCCTATCAGCTGTATCAGTCCCACCTCTGCTAGTTCTGTGGAGAGGCATATTCAGTTTGGCTTTAGCCTAATATTCTTATAGTACATGCCTTTGCCGAGTATCATGAGACCCTAATACAGCCTTACACTAATAGGATCACATGCTTTTTTATTTATTCCTTTCAAGTAGTCAAGTCTGACTGGATCATCTTAAGGTCTTCTGCATTTTATTCTTCCCACATTTCTGTCTCCTTAGACACCTTCAACCTATCTCCACACAGCCTCTTCTCCACCCCATATGCAAAACTGACATATAAAGTACATTCTGGTGGATTATCTGGACATGCATATGATTATCTGGATGCAACATATGTTTGGGCAGAGGTTGATACAGCTAGTTAATGTATGTAGAGTTCTGTAAGACTTCAACTCTGTAAGGTTATATGACAGAAAACATAAGTAGTTCTTGGGGGCCCTAGCCAAGGCATATGTCCTTCAAAATAGTACTTTTCAACATTTTTCTCTATGGAGTGCATATGGCAGATGCACTTCCAAGGAAGAAGACCCTATTAGCAATTCTCATAAACTCTCTTTAAGATGGTATAACCAATGCATTTTCTATCAAAGAGATTGTAAGGAGTCATTGAAGACTGCTTTAAATGTAAATGTGTTAGTCATTCACAAACATTGTTCATGTTGGTAACACATGCTTATTACAGACCTCATTGCTGATTCAAACACATGGGAAGGAAGCAGCACCTCAGCCCAGGCTTGCATGACAAGATTTCTTGTGTAACTCTCAAAAGCTTCCCACACTTAACCTTCTAACTATGCCTTATTTACCCTCTTTGTCATCTTAACTTACCCTTTTATAATTGCTTCCTTTTTGGGCATATATTTCCCAAGACTATAGAAGCAACTCACTTTTAGTAAGAGTACCTTTTCAAAATTATATAACACAGCTCTTTTCTTCTCTGCTAGGAAGGAATGAGGTATCTGAACTTCATCTATCCATCCTTACCTACATTCACTCACCCAGCACCTATCCGAATAGTGTTTTTGGAAATAGGCAAACAAGACAGTGGCCAAGATCCTTACTTGATTCTTCGCTTTATGGTTTTGAACAAATGCTGGTGTTTACGTCTTCACTGTGTAAGGGTCAAAAGAGGACTCAGATAAACATATTTCCACTATAGCACAGTTGAGCTAGAATGCTCAGCCCAACACATCAGTGTAATTATTTTCCACGTCTGTTCGGTGATTTTCCTCAGCCACACACATTGGGGGCTGCAGATGATGGCTGCACATATAGGCGGAGCACTCTCCATTGTCTCTTCACCAAATTAGTGAAAATCAGACATATTCATGAGGAAGATCCATGAGCCTTGTATCTTTAGAAGAATAGAGACACACTGTGTTTCATTTTTCTTGTAAAACTTATATTTAATGAGCTCTACACATTTATACACTGAGGAGTGGGGGAATAGAACTCAGGGTGAGTGTGATCTGATATTTTGTCATAATTATTTTTTGTAACTTACAGAAAGTGTATTATTTTAATTGAAGACATGGTTTAACTGAAATGAAATTTCTAGAATCCTCTCAACATGACACACTCTTACGTAAAGATATATACGCATTTCAGTTTGCTGCATGTGTGTACCTCTACATAAAATTACTTCCCTAGAATTTTAGTTTTTAATAAATTAAATTTTACTAAGAAGCTAAAATAAATGTACTTATTTTAACTGGTTGTTACATTACATTTTGAGAAAATACTTTCAAAACTTTGATTTTCTTATTCATTTTGAAAATATTGCTAGTGACTTTAGCTTCAAATGGAATTTATTCACTTGTTTATATAACTGTAATATTGTGCAGTTTTTCTTTCTGAAATTGTTGTAAATAAGAATGAGCTCTGGTTTTAGCTGGTGTCATTTTATATGACTGAAAGAGATTAGTCATGCAGGGTCTAAGTAGAAAGATGTTGGTAAATTGACACTCATCAAAAATCCCCATTTATCGTTTCTGTATCTAATTAAACATAATAAATCCACTTTAAGAGGCTTTGCTCATGTGATATGAATGCCTTTCTCACTCTGTAATTGAATGACATGCCCTTTATCACCCATGTTTATATATAATGGAACAAAAAGGCTATACAGTTAGTTCTGATGACATTGTCCAGGTTCTCCCTTCTGGAGATAAAGATGGACATCTCATGATACACGGTCTGCCCTAAGATGGAGGTGTCATGATTTGGGACCCTTTTTACAGAATATTAGTCTTGGGTTATGCATTTGCGTAGAGTACAGTTTGAGTTTCATGGGCCACTAGCAACTGGTTTCCATGCAAGGCTTTTACTCCCCAACACAGCACTCAGTGGAGACGTGGCTGAAGCTGTGGTTGCTGCCAGTCCCTCACTGAAGGATAAGTGCCTCTGCATCTTTGCTGGGACCAGCTCCCACGCACATGTTCATGTTGAAGAAAATGCAGTTTGTAGAGCCTCACAGTGCTCACAGGGCAACATCACTACCATCCCCAAGGTGGCACTGGTCTAGAGGGTGTTAATCATTTTTCATATAATACGTGCCAATAGCATATACACATATGTGTATACACAGAACACATTGCATGATGCATAACCCACATGATTGTTTCCTGTAATTACTAAAATTTCAAATGTCTGCATGTAAAAAAGAATCATAAATAAGAAACCAATGTTTTCACATGATAATACCCCAAAGGCAGTGTCTCTAAGGTGGCAGATAAAACAATCAAACTGACAAGCGGATCCCCCCCCAAAAAAAAACCCAGTAAAAACTAGTAAAAGAAGAGTGTGTGTGTGTGTGTGTGTGTGTGTGTGTGTGTGTGTGTGTGTGTGTATTAGAGGAGGTCATTGAGAAGACATGACCTTCAGTTGACCCAGGAGCTGGACCTGGGCAATCAGAGGCTTTTTACTGCCTTCCCTGCCCTTGGATTGTATACTCTGCCCACCATTCCCACAGTGGGAGCTGTTCTCAAGGACACAGGCTTGAAAGAGTGATGTGTTATTGAGACCATCTGGGTGGCACAGGTGATGGAACTCAGTTAAGGCCTCCTGTATAAAGTTAAGATTCTGGCCTGCAGGTGATGAGTTCTACTCCCCTTGTGGCTGCCCCAGATAAGCCTTGTATGTTCCCTTGCCTGTTAAACTACCTAGCACTCTGGAGTGGCCTGCCTCTTTCCTCCATCTCTCCTGGCCTTTTGTGTCCATGGCCAGTTCATGCCCCAGCAGTGTGGTGAGGGAGGGGGTTGAGATGTGAGTACAGGAGGAGAGATTGCCCCTAAAAGCAGCAGGTCTCTGCTTTCCTGAGAAGATGATTTCCCCTCCGAAGACAAAGGAAACCCCAAACCCAAACCTTCTTTGTTCTTAGGCTTTTTCTCTGCCTTATCTTTAACGAGTGGCCCTGCCCTCATAAAATACAGAGGCATAAGGAAGGAAATGTGGTGCCTGCCTGGGTAAAAAATGTGAGTTCTGCCATTCACTAGCTGGCTGCCATCGACAAGTTAATTAAGTACCAGCGCTCGGTCCTACACATGAACTGAGTTTGCCTCATGGGGGAGATATTTGCTATATTTTGGCGGGGCCCATTTCTCACTATGAAAGCTAAAAATATTTATTTTCCGGTCTGCTGGTGGCCAGTTCACAAGCATGGCAAATGAACTTTACTGTTTGCTCTTTTGTTTCTGTTTTAATATGAAGAGAAAGATACAAAATGCCGTGGTCTGCCGAGCTTCATCCTGGCAGTGAGGGCTAGAGCAGACTGGTGTCCACTCACAGAGAACACAATCTCAGCACAACAGATTTCCAGTTTCTACTGGTTTTTCAAAACCAGTTCTTCAGAGCTCCTACTGATTGTACGACGTTCCATTATGTTTTCATTTAACCTTAAAATAACTTAAAGCATTTGTTTCATATTATATGCACTGAAGAGTATCTATAAACATATGATTTAATGAAGAATGAACACTCACACATCCCCATGTCATCACTTTCCAGGTTAAGAAGTAGGTTATTAAGGAACTCCTGGGTGGCTCAGTTGGTTAAGCATCGGCCTACAGCTCAGGTTATGATCCCAGGGTCTGGGATGGAAACCTGCATTGGGCTCCCTGCTTCTCCTTCTCCCTCTGATTCTCACCCTGCTTATGCCCTCTCTTTCTCTCTATCAAATAACTAAATAAAATCTTTTAAAAAAGGAAGTAGGATATTAAGAATACATTTAAATCATCATATATTCCTTGCCACTTGTACTGTCTTCCCCCTCCAGATACAAGCACTGTTTGAAATTTACATTAATTATTTCCTGTATATAATACATGTAAGAATAAAATGTTCTGGTTCATATAAGATTGAATGTTCATATTTATTAAGTGATGACAATTTGTTTTATTAGAGTTCCTATTTCTCCCTATCTTGCCAATATTTGATATTTTCAGACTTTAAGATTTTTGCCAGCGCTGTAGATGTGCAATGTCATATTATTATGAGTTCAAATTTCACTTCTGTGATTATTACTAGAAGTGTGCATCGCATTATATGACTTTTAGTCATTTGAGTTTTTTTTTTTTTCCCCAGTGAATTGCCTGTTCATGTCTTCACCCATTTTTCTATTGGGAGGTTTGTCTTTGAAAGAATTGGACAGTTCTGGAATTCAGTCTTTTGCCTTTGTCTGAAAATTTTCTCATTTGTAGGTTATTTTTTGCTCCATTCATGGTGTCTTAGGATGAACAGAAATCTTAATTTTAATGCAGATATAAGTATTAATCTTTTCCTCTATGGGTTGACTGTTAAAAACATTTTTTAAAAGACATCTTTCCTTACTCAGAATCATGAAGTTATTTATCTATATTTGCCTTCCTTATAGATTTTTCTTACACATTTAAGTTCTTGTCCATCTCCTGTGTGTGTGTGTGTGTGTGTGTGTGTGTGTGTGTGTAGTATAAGCTAGTAGTATCTAAGCTAGATAACCAGGTGTCCCAGTTCTGAGATTTTAATTCTGTTCCACTGATGTGTTTGTGTTTTCCTGTGTCAATATTATTTTGCTTTAGTGACAACATATTATTTTAAGAATTCTTAATATCAGTGGAAGTTATTTGTGATTATTCTATTTCAGGAATGTGTTGATTGTTACTGGAGATTTGCTCTTCCAAATAGATTTAGAATTAGCTTACAAGTTCCATAAAGAACCCTTGTGTGTTTATGATTAGGATTGCATTGAATCTATTCATAATATGGGGAAATTAATATGTGTATAGTAATTGGATTTCCCCACTTATGGATATGTTATATATTTTGTTTTTGTTAATGTGTTTTTTGTTGTTGTTGTTGTTAATGTCTTTCAATGACATCTTTTAATTTCCTGCAAAATGTTCATGAATACAGTTTGTTAATTTAACTCCAAATATCTTATTTTTTGGTTGCTAGTAAAAATGGTGTTTTAATGTAATTTTCTAATAGTTCTTCACTGAATTATAGAATGTCATTTTTTATTTTGGTAAAAATATACATAACATAATCTGTCATTTTAACCATTTGTAACTGTTTAATCCAGTGACATTAAGTATATTCACAATTTGTATAATTATCACCCCATCTATACTCAAAACGTTTTTGTCATCCCTGACATAAACTTTTTACCCATTAAACAATAGCCCCCATTTCTCTTCCCCAAAGTCCCTGGTAATTTTATCCTAGTCTATGTCTCTCTGAATTTGTCTATTCTAAACAAATTCTAGAATCTTTGTCTCTCTGAATTTGTCTATTCTAGACAAGTTATCCTTGTATAAGTATGTAAGTGGAATAATAGAGTATTTGTCCTTTTGTGTCTAATTTCACTTAGAATAATGTTTTCAAAGTCCATCCATTTTGTAGCTTATATCAAAATTTCATTTCCTTGTGGCTGAGTAGAATTTGTATATTATCTACATAATATATAATTTATCTATATTTTGTTTACTCATCTGTTGATGGGCACTGGTTGGTTCAACTTTTGACTGCTATGAGTAATGTTACCATGGACACTGGTATAAAAATATCCATTAAAGTCTCTGCTTTCCTTTCTTTTGGATATATACCTAGGAGTGGACAATTCTGGGTCATATAGTAATTTTATGTTTAACTTGTTGATGAACCACCAAATTGTTTTCCACAGCAACTGCACTATTTTATATTCCACCAGCAATGCATAGTAGTTCCAATTTCTCTGTCTCCTCACCATAAAAAAAAAAAAAAAATTATAGCCCTCCTAGTAGCTGTGAAGTCTTAGCTCATCATGATTTTGATTTGCATTTCTCTAATTACTAATGACTTTATACATCCTTTCTGAAATGTTTACTGACCAATCATATGTCTTTGCAGGAATGTCTTTGCTCATTTTTAATCAGGTTGCTTTTCACTATTGAATTGTAGGAGTTATTTATATATTCTGGATATTAGCCCATTGTCAGATAAATGGTTTGTAAATATTTTCTCTCATTCTGTGGGTCCTTTTTTAATTCTATTATTCATGTCCTTTGATATACAGAAGTTTTAAATTGTGATATAGTCCAATTTATCTATTTTCTTCTTTTTTTGCCTGTGCATTTGGTGTCACACTCTTTAAATTTTTACAAATCTAAAATCATGGAAACTTTCCCCCCAATGTTTTCTTCTAAGAATTTTATGGTTTCAGCTCTTAAGTCTAGGTCTTTTAATCCATTTCAAGGTAATTTTTGTATATGATCTGAGGTAAAGATCCAACCTTATTCTTTTGCACGTGGATACCCAGTTTCCTTAGCACTATTTGTTGCAATGGTAGAATGCCATTTTATAGATCCGCATTAAAATCTTACTTTTTCTAATAATTTTTTTTTTACTTTATTTAAGCTTTATTTAAACATATGATGTAACCCCACCACCCTCACCCAACCCCTCTTCCCCCCACCCCCCTCAGTTTGTTTTATGACATTAAGAGTCTCTTTTGGTTTTTCTCCCTCCCGACAGATGAATGGATAAAGAAGATGTGGTATATATATACGATGGAATACTATGCAGCCATCAAAAGAGACTCTTAATGTCATAAAACAAACTGAGGGGGGTGG
>ML104236.1:82836-161056 GCA_003697995.1 Taxidea taxus jeffersonii | reverse complement strand
TTGTTTTATGACATTAAGAGTCTCTTTTGGTTTTTCTCCCTCCCGACAGATGAATGGATAAAGAAGATGTGGTATATATATACGATGGAATACTATGCAGCCATCAAAAGAAATGAAATCTTACCATTTGCGATGACATGGATGGAACTAGAGCGTATTATGCTTAGCGAAATAAGTCAACTGGAGAAAGACAACTACCACATGATCTCCCTGATATGAGGAAGTGGAGATGCAACGGGTTGGGAGTTAAGGTGGTAGGAAAAGTAAAAATCTAATAATTTTTTTAAAGATTTTATTTATTTATTTGACAGAGAGAGAGAGAGAGATCACAAGCAGGCAGGCGGGGGGGGAGCAGGCTCCCTGATGAGCAGAGAGCCCTACGTGGGGCTCGATCCCAGGACCCTGAGACCATGGCCTGAGCCGAAGGCAGAGGCTCAACCCACTGAGCCACCCAGGTGCCCCTCTAATAATTTTTATATAGACAAATTAATCTGTAAATTAATTTAGGTTTTCTATGAAGACACACTAGATCAGTGGCCAATAAGTGTTATACTTCTTTTCTAATCCTTATACTTTTTTCTTTCCTCCCTCCCTCCTTTCTTCCTTCCTTCCTTTTCTCCTTTTCTTTCTTTGTGGCCTTTCAGAAGCAATCTTTATGTTATTGTGGATCACCATAAATCCTGTCATCAACATTGATTCCTGATACTCAGTTACCTTTGAATTTGTTCTTTATTCTTGTTTCCAACTATCTCACTAATACTTAATAAATATGCTTTTTGTAAAAGTTATACCCAGTGTTTTCTGTTGTGTTCTTCTTAGAATGGCCTTGTGGACATTGCTTCCCTAGTTGAACTAGTCAGATTAATTTCTGTTTTTTGCAACCAAGAGCCTTAATGAAATCCCCTATAGGAAAATAATACTGACGTGGTTTCTATGTTAACATGATGCCAGTTATATGATAACTCCTTTGTAAATTTTAATTGTTGTTGCTATCATTATCATTGTTATTTTTTATCTTATGATAGCATCATACCATCTCAAGAGTATTTCTTTTAAAAAATGATACTCCCAAGAGGGTAATACTTAGCTCAGACGTATATTTCTTTTGGGCAGATATCAGGCATGAATGAAGAAGGTGTTGAGGAGGAAGTGAGACGGGTCCTATCACTTCATATATTATAGGTTGGAAAACACCACATTTTTTTTTCTAGATATACACTTATCTTTCTGTAGGTTTTACTTTAACATGGAAAATATTCCAGTAGATAGCAGTGTTTGTGTCAGACTGTAGAACATGATCATAATGAGAGCAAGACTACTAATTTTACTTTTGGAATCTTGATAAGTGTCAAACTACTGAGCACAAATTCATTAGCCAGCTGTACTCCTTGAGGGTGGAAGTTGGTGAATAAGCAAGTGTTTGTTTAATTTCCAATCTTCTCAATTTCTCTTCAAACCATGAAGCTTCTGGGACAGCTCCTTATACATATGCACAAAGAGTGATTAGTAATGTCACATTTGAATTTCATGTGCTTCTGGTTTGATTTAGACTTCTGATCCTTAGTATTTTAATATAATTTGCAATTTCTTTTATTTTTACAATTGAAGTTTCCCAGTAAGTATAGATTTTAAAATTTTAAATTGTACCTTACACATCTTTATAGAAACCTCAGTATACCAAAAGGTTTTATACATAATGCGTGCTATTTTAAATGTTTTTGTTGGTTGGGAGACCCTCGCTCAAACTCTGTCTTCCTGAAAACATTTGGTAAAGTGTTTTAAAATATTTTCTTGAGAAAGGATAGAAATAAGCTTTGATAAGCTATTGCACTCAAGCAACTCACACCAAAACTTACTGTTACTTTCTTAAGAAAAATAAATTTCACATTATCTCAATTAATAGAACTTTGCAATGATTAAAATTTTGCAGAGTTCATTTGAGAAAACATTTTGAAAAAAGTATGATAACTTGCTTATGGTAACTTGACACTTCAAATTGCTATAGGGAGCAGTCAGTTTGTTGAATCCACCATCATTAAGAAAATGAAATTATGAGTTGACCTCATTTCTACAGATCATTTCTATCCAAAGACAATTACAAAAGGAGCCAGACCTCCCTGAACTGTATCTTTTGGAGCAGTTTGTTCATTGCAGATAAAACTTTTTGCACCTGTTTCTCCCTAGAACCGGGATGCCAGAACTATTCAAACTTTTAAAATAATTATGCATATAAAGGGATATGGAAAGCAAGATAATGGCCAAACACGTTCAGGTCCTGATCCCCAGAATCTATGACTATGTTAGGCTACAAGGCAATGTGAAATTAAGGTTGCAAATGGAATTAAGGTTGCTAATCAACTGACCTTAAAATAAGGATATTGTCCTGGATTATTTGGATGGACTTTGATGTAGTCACAAAATTCCTTAAATGGGGAAGAGAGAGAGAAAGAAAAGATTGACCCAGAGGCTCAATCTTACTGGCTTTGAAAATTGAGGAAGAGGTTGAGCCAAGAAATGTAGGTAGCCTTTAGGAAACGGAAAGGCAAGGAAAGATTCCCTGTAAAACTTCCAGAAAGGATGACCTCTGCCAGCCCCTTGCTTTGGGCCCAATAAGACCCATTTCAGACTCTGACCTCCTGATTCATAAGAAAATAAATCTCTGTTGGGGCACCTGGGTGGCTCAGGTCATGATCTCAGGGTCCTGGGATCAAGCCCCACATGGGGGTTCTCTGCTTAGCGGGGAGCCTGTCCCCTCCCCCTGCTTCTCTACCTACTTGTGATCTCTGTCTATCAAATAAATAAGTAAAATCTTTTTTAAAAAAGAAAATAACTCTGTGTTATTCTGAACCACAAAAGTTTGTGGTAATTGTTACATTGGCAACTAATTGGGAAACTAATACAAAGGGTAAAATCATGTGATAGCATATGAACTTGCACAAACTGTTTTGAGCAGAGAATAAAGGAACTGGCCTCTAGGTGTCTTAGTCTAAAGTTCCCACCTTCTCGTTTATGTACCCTAATTGGAGCCATTGACAGGTGTTCTAATACAATTCAGTGTGAATGAGTGGGTACCTTGCAGAGGCCCAGGTGACTATATTGAAAGGAAATAAGAACTGTAATTTACTGTAATTCGAGCAAGCTTTCAGACAATTTCAGGTAGCTGTGTTCAGGTTGGGTCAGACTGAAAGAACAGTTATGGATAATCAGTGTTTTAGTTTAATCATATCATAACAAGACAGCTCACCCATCACTGGCTCAATTCTTTGAAGGTACTAAAGGAAAAGTGCCACCTCATTAAAATTTAGAGCAAAAATCTTCCAACAAGCATGGGCATGAGATCTACATACAGAGGCATGGAATAATTGATTTGTAACTGGCCATAGAAATGTAGAGCAAAATCTCTGCCCTGACAGCCAATGGGTAATCTTTACATTATGTTCCTGCATCCGGGGAGAGAGGGAGCGACTCTGAAAGACATAGAACACCATAGAACAAAGGTTATATAAGTAATGTGCTAATATTCCTGGGTTCAAAGGTATCTTTTCTCCTGCCTAAAGACAGCAAGAATATCATAGTAGATATTTTTCCTACGTGCTTTTTAATAGGTTTTGTTGACAACAGATCCACAGCATGAAGATACATGGGTGGAGAGTGAAACCATCTGCCCTGATTCCAGCACTTCCCTGACATATGAGAGAAAAAGTAGGGAACTGTCTGTAGTTCTAGAAGTGAATCAGATGAAGCATGAGCAATATAAGCCCAGAACACTTTGGGTTCTCTGCAGTTAGAGTGTAATTTCTCATTTGTGGAGTGACTATTTCTGCATTAAGTAGAGTGACCCACATGGATGTTTTAGTGTTGGACGCAGTCACAAATAGGAGGGTGGTGCCGAAGCCAACATAAGGACAGAGAGTTTATCCTCTCCTCTCACGAACAAGGACTTTCTAATAAAGTGATTGTCAGGAATGGTTAATTAACGGTGGAACCGGGATGCCTGGGTGGCTCAGTTGGTTGGGCGGCTGCCTTCGGCTCAGGTCATGATCCCAGCGTCCTGGGATCGAGTCCCGCATCAGGCTCCTTGCTTGGCAGTGAGCCCGCTTCTCCCTCTGCCTCTTCCTGCCTCTCTGTCTGCCTGTGCTCGCTCCTGCACTCTCTCTCTATCTGACAAATAAATAAATAAATAAAAATCTTTAAAAAAAATTAACAGTGGAACCACTCCTCACTATCTTGTACTTATTAGCTATAGTTCCTTTGACCATATGCATTGTATGTACAGGTGTCTTTCTACATTTCCCTATGCTTAAGTTAATTGCATTAGATAGAAAGATCATCATACATGTTGAAGTCCATAGAATGAGTTTGTTTTCTGCTAATATCATCCTATTTTTATAAGCCCTACAATAATTGCCCTGTTTATCGTTTATGAGGAGATCTGAACTGGGTGAAATCTTTGTCTTTTGAACCAGGAAAGTGAAATCAAGGGTAAACAAAATCCCTTATAAAAATGGTACCTAGGGACGCCTGGGTGGCTCAATGGGTTAAGCCGTTGCCTTCGGCTCAGGTCATGATCCCAGCATCCTGGGATCGAGTCCCACATGGGCTCCTTGCTTAGCAGGTAGCCTGCTTCTCTCTCCGCCTCTGCCTGCCTCTCTGCCTGCTTGTGTGCTCTCTCTCTCTCTCCTCTCTGAAAAATACATAAATAAAATATTTTTTAAAAAGTGGTACCTAAACAGGACCTAATTCTGAGTGCCATCCCTCAAATAAATATTATTAAGAGGAGGTATAACAAAAGTAATACAAAGTAGCATTTAATATTGTTGCACACATTTTATTTGTAAGAGCTTAAGTGGATTATTTAATTTAATTCTCCAAAAAATTACTATGAAGCATGAACCATTATCATCCCTGTTTTATATGTGAGGGACTGAATGGTACTGGTAATGAGTAACAGAGTTTGAATTTGAACACAGGCCTGCCCGATCCCAAAGTATGTTATGATAGAAGATCCAGGTACTGGGTCACAACCTGAAGAGTATATGCAGTTTTTATTTTGACACAGTCCCATTCCGTGAATGCTGAAGTCCCCCAACATTTGACTGGATGAGACCTCATCAAACAACTTTATATCTCTAATTTTATTTTTTTTATTTTTGATTATTTATTTATTTATTTGAGAGAGAGAGAGAGCATGAGAGGGGAGAAGGTCAGAGGGAGAAGCAGACTCCCCATGGAGCTGGGAGCCCGATGTGGGACTCGATCCCGGGACTCCAGGATCATGACCTGAGCCGAAGGCAGTCGCTTAACCAACTGAGCCACTCAGGCGCCCCGTGTATCTCTAATTTTAGAGACATGGAACTTGAGTCACAGAAGAGCAAAGATATGCATATGTTGCCATTGACATGTCTTTATTCTTGTTTTAGCTTTTCACTCAGTCCCACCATTTCCTGGGCTCCAGCCTTCTTACTTTCCTTATATACTTCAGTGCTGTGGAGAGGCTTAAATGGAGGGGTTTGCTTCAAGTCTGATATGGGCCCTCACAGCCTCGGTCATATCGATAAGTATACTGACTCAGGCAACGAATAATCTGATTGAATTGGATATCAGTTGTATAATTCCAGTTATCAATAAATTTGGTGAAACATCTCAAACCTAGCAAATGCGTGGGCCCCCACATAATGATTTATTCAGTGGAATTCACAATCAAATATTTATATTATCAGTGTTTTAAAGTGATGGCAACTCTAACGCACAGTGCAAGCTGGCTGAAAGGTTTGATAATTTTTTAGTGAGCCAGCAGATGGCAAATGTAGTCCAGCAGAGAGATGCAAAATAAACTGATCACAAATGTTATGTGCTAATCATACAGCACATGATCAGAGAACAGATTTTTTTATGGCTATTATGTGAAAAATGATGAAAACCATTAGTTTAATGCATAAGTAGTATGCTCCATTTTTAATATCCTCTGTAATATATGCACACAAATATTTAAATGAGTAAGGCATTGTTCAGTACATTTGATGGGGTCTTCTTTTTTGTCTTTTTAAATATTTTATGTATTTATTTGACAGACAGAGATCACAAGTAGGCAGAGAGGCAGGCAGAGAGAGAGGGCGAAGCAGGCTCCTCGAGCAGAGAACCCGGTGTGGGGCTCGATCCCAGGACCCTGGGATCATGACCTGAGCCGAAAGCAGAGGCTTTAACCCACTGAACCACCCAGGCGCCCCCTGAGAACTCTTCCGTTAGACCATATTTAGCAGAGGGTTGTTGTATGGCTCTAAACATAAGAGATTGACCATTTGCATAGGAAGAGTTGTACCATTCAAGGCATGTTCAAGCTGAAATATGAGAGACTTCAACATTCTAGAGGAGGCTTCTTGGCAAAGATCAGTGAGGCACTACTAATAGAATAGAAAGTTGTCCTTTATTTTTCCAGGCCAAAAAAAAAAAAAAATCCCCCAAATAAGATGAACATGCTCTTAAGTTGAATCTGTATTCCCAGTCTGAGTAATTTGCTAGGGATGCTGTAACAGAGCATCATGGACCAGGTGGCTTAAACAGGCAGCTTAGCCAATATAAGTGTATTTTCTCACAGTTCTGTAGATGAATAGTCTGAGATCAACCTCTTAGTGGGATTGACTTCTTTTGAGGCCCTTCTCTTTGGCTTGTAGATGGCCATCTTCTCCTTGTGTCCTTACAATGGTCTTCCTTCTTCAAGCACATGTATCCTAATCTCTTCTTTTAAGGACACCGGTTGGATTGGATTGGGACCCATGCAAATGACCTCATTTTAATTGACAATTTCTTCAAAACCAGACTCCAAATGCAATTACATTCTGAGGTCCTGGGGATTAGGACTTCAACATATGATATGTGGAGACATTTAGCTTACAACCCTGTCTTACAAATGTAATCTTGGAAATAATTTTTTTCCATTGTAGGACTCTTAACTATCGAATAAAAATTAATTGAGATGTATTTTGTGATAGATATAGTTATGTTGAAATTTGCAATTATATTTGACATAGTATGGAGTCTAGCTACATCATCAAATAATATTCCAGGTTCACATAATCAAAGGCTAAATTTTAGGTGTTTTATCCATTTTCCTTCCCAGAGATAGAACTTATCGCCTCTTGTAGTCTCAAACAACTTCCTACTTCCCATGTGCACTACTTAATTTGTTCATCAAATATTTATTGGAATTTTATGCTTTCTAGAGTTTATCATTGCCTCATTGTCTGTCTGTCTGCTTCAACATTGATGGTTGTATTGTGTTATGAGCTACTAATGGTGGAATTAAGACTACTAAAAGCGGTTGCATACTTACTATGAGCTTGGCACTGTGATAAAATTACTTACATTATTTCCTTAATTCTCATGGCAATCCTGTAAGGCAGAGTGAGTTTTCATCCCCACTGTACACATGATGAAAATGGGTACAAAGAGATCATGACAGAGTATTGATGCCCTATTGTTGCATAACAAATGGCCACAAACTTAGTAATTTTGAACAATTATCCTTTTAGTTAGGAGTCTGGCAGGGTGTGGCTGGATTCTCTGCTTAGAATATCACAAAGCTGAAAGCAAGGGGTCATCTTGACCCCTTGGTCCTAAGGCTCTGGCCTTAGTTCTGGTCCTAAGGCTCTGGCAAAAAATTTGCCACTAAGCTCATCCAGAATCCAGTGCCTTGTGCTTCTAAGACTAAGGTTCCGTTTCCTTGCTGGCTGTCGGCCAGGAGACGACCCTCAGCATCTGGAAACTACCAGCCAGCCTTGCCACCTGGCTCCCTCCATCTTCCAGCCAGCAAAAGCATATCGAATCCTTCCTGTGCCTCACATCTTTGATTTCTGCCATTCTCTGATGCCTAGATCAGATTTAAAGGGCTCACATGATTATGTTAGTCTTCCTCATATATTCTCACTTCTTAAAAGTTAACTCTATCATATAATATAACCTAGTTGTGGAAATAATACTAATAATATTCACAGTATGGAATTACTCAGATCATGTGTATCCGGGTGTGAGAAATCTTGGAAGCCATCTTAAAATTCTGCCTATATATAGTCAGTTAGTTGTGGTCACAAAGATGCTGTATAACAAAGCTTCATTAAAGCTCAGGAGCATGCAATTCTACATATTTGTTTGCCTCATGTATGTGTGTATTGGTGAAATGGGGTGGTAGTGGTCAGGCTTAGCTTGGGTACCTTAGCTGGGGCAGTTTTGCTACATGTGTCTTTTATCTTCTGCCTGAGACCAGCAAGCTATTGATATTGGCCAGGATAATGGCCAAGCAAGAGATCAAGCAGAAAGACACAGAGTTCTTATGGTCTAGACTCAGAGCTGGTGCTTCTAGTACCAGTTACTTGGTCTTCATTTTACTTGCAAAAGCAAGTCACGTGGCCAAAGTCAAGGGGCAAAGAAATATTCTCTCTACATTTAGTGGGAAGAGCTGCAAAGTCGGAAGGTGAGGAAGGTAGATACAGAGAGGAGTGAAGGACTGTGGTCAAAGATAAATCGACCAGAGCTATGCTTTGCCATAGCTCTGTCCCTGCGCTCCTACTTCTGTTCCCTTCCAACGCCTGTGCTCTCTGAATAGATGAGCTTAGTTTTAATTGCTCCATGTGTGAATGATCCTTTTATATTTGGTTGACCAATGTTTTCTGTAAAGAGCCAGACAGTAAATATTTTAAGTTTTGTGGATTGTCCTGTATGTGTCACGATTACTGTGATCTGTCACTGAGGCATGAAGATAGCCATAGACAATACATAAATATCTCTTTTATTTATAAAAACTGGCTGCATGATGGATTTGGCTTGCAGGCCATAATTTGCTGATCTTTGGTTTATATCCAATTAACTATGATTTGATGATACCTGATATTTTGGTCAAATGCTGTCACAAGAACATCAAATAAAAAATTATGTAAACACTCAGTGGCTCCCCAAACATTTATTTTTATGCTGACTGCTCTGTAAAGGAATTGCAGTTTAGCTTATCTAGGTTGGGTGGCTTTGCTTCAGGATGTGGGTTGGCTAAGCTTGGATCCAGGCATCAGATTGAGTCAGCCCTGCTACACAGATGTTTGTTCTGGGGCCCAGGTTGAAGGGGCAATAGTTACCTGCTACAAACTCTGCTTATGATAGTTCACCAGAATGGAAGATGCAACCAAAGTTCTGCAAGCCCTCTGCTCATGTCGTATCTAATACCATTCTACTGACCAAAATAGTCACGGGGTCCAACTGAACATAAATAACATGATAAAGTATACTCTGTCTCCATTGAGAAAGGGAAGGAAGTGAATATTTAGAGGAAAAATATGCATGGGGCACCTGGATGGTGCAGTCAGTTGAGTAACTGACTCTTGGTTTTGACTCAGGGTCATCAGATCCAGCTCTGCGTTGATCTCCCTGCTCAGGGGGAGGCTGCTTGAGATTCTCTCTCTCCTTCTCCTTTGCCCCTCCCACTTGTGCTCTATTCTCTCCCTCTCAAATGAATAAGTGAATCTTTAAAAAAAAACTCCAAAAAAAAAACCCTCCAATAATCAATCACACCTGGTCGAATTACAAATGTCAGTTTTTCCTAATCATTATCAATGTTCTTTTTTTTTTTTTTAACCTAGAAGCATTCTGCACAAAGGAGCTCATTTAGTTTAATATCTATTTGACTTCTAAATGGTAGAATTATTTTAATTAAACAGGAAACACTCTAAATATGTACACAGGAGAGAATGCTTATGTTACCATTTGTTGATTTTCCCTTCATTAATTCACTTGGAATATCTATCAGCTACATCATAACAGAAAGAAAATTGACTAGAAGAGGCCAGTCACTGCCCACAGAAATGATGCCAAGTACCAATCAAATTCTCAGCAGGTAAATTTGCTAGAAGAACTACAAGGAAGTGTATAGAATCTAGTCTACTGCTGATCTGTTCAATTTCACTCCCTTCATGGAGCACTGCCTGCAGGTGGGCCATGTAAACTAAGAGGAAGGCCCAGATATAAAGCTGATTCCAAGAATTGAGAGTTATACATTGGAGTCAGTTTATGAAGTCAGTTATGTAATCTGGCTGGACATGAATATCACCTTAGCAACTTCTTAAAAATCTGCTGAGGATTCTGGAAAGATAGTAATAGTGGTAACATAGTGTTAAAATCTTTCCAAAATCTCCATATAAAACCAGCTAGATCAATTCAATAGCAAATCCAGATACCTGTGACCAATATTTACACCAAAACTAGGTGACAGGATGTTTCAGTTATCTGCTGCTGCATAACAAGTTGCCCCAAAGCTTTGGGGCTTAGATAACAAAAACATTTTTATGTTTCCTGATGTTTGTAGACCGTTTAAGTTTGGAAACAGCTCAGCTGGATAGTCCAGCTCTTGGTCTCTCAGGAGCTTGCAGTCACATGGTGGCTGGAACAGTGGGGTGCTGGAGCTGCTGAGCATCGGCCAGGCAATTCGCTCTCCTCATGTGGTTTCAGGGTCATCTCCTGTAGTCTCTTCAAATCAGCTAGACTGGGCTTCCTCAGAGCATATCCTCTGGGAATTCAGACTACATACATTGTAACTGAAACCTCTAAGAGTATTCCATCAAGCAAGATGAAGACTATACTGCCCTTTATGACCTGGCTTCAGAAATCACTAGTGATATTTCTTTCCTTTTCTATGTGAAAATTCATTTTAAAAAGCCAGTCCAGTTTCAAGGAGAGAGGACACAGATCTCACCTCTCAGTGGGAATGGTGTCAAGACTGTACTGTAATGTAAGCAGGTAGCTATTGTTGCAGCCATCTTGGGAAGCATTATATTCTGTATAACATGTTGCTATGAGCCCCAAAGATACAAGTGAGTAGGGACAAATTATCCTCAGCTTCAAGACCTGCAAGTTGTTGCCATGTGTGTGGGAAGAAAATAAAGCAGCAAGCAGCATACAACGGACCTGGGAACAGAAAAAAATCACAGACTAGCCAACGGGTCTTCATTGGAAGTACAGCAGGCAGATGTCTGGACAGCAGCTGCAATGCGGAGAGGCTTTGCCTTTCTCAATAGCAGGGGAATGCAAGGGTTCAATGGTAAGAAGAACCAAAGGGGCTAAAGATATCTTTTGAAACTGACCTGGCAGTGCTTTGTTATGATTCAGGGTCCACAATGGGGAGAAACTTCTGGAAATTGAATCAACATTGAATAGAATGGAGCACTAAAGATAAAGGAGGAGACGCTCAGGTAAAAGTCAGGAGGAGAGAGGAGTCAGGGTATCTCAGAAAGGAAGTTGCCATACTTTGGTGCCACACAAATGTGATAAGACATCGATTATCAAGGTCACAAACCAAGGTCAAACATGCTGGACCAAGAACTTAACAGCTTTGGCTAGACCCTGGCTGACAAAGCCTATAAGAGAATCTAAAAATAGGCAAAGGCCAAATGGGCAGAGGCCGAAAAACAGAGTGTTTTGACACAAAGGAACTCAAGAGGAATAATTCCAAAGACAGTGATTACTTAGTGTTGTTGTTGCTTTTACTTTTTACAAATTTGTGTTTATAAGACATGACCAAGTGAATATATACTAGCTGGCAATAACCACCACACTTTTAGCCAATTGGACTTCCACTCATTTGTTCATGCATTCATTCCTCCATTTGCTCCTCAAATATTTATTGAGCCCCTATCAGGTTCCAGGGGAGCTGGGAATGCAGTGGCCTTGCTTCCGTGCCCACCTGTACCCTTCTCGTGTTATCCCCAGTCTGGTCCTATTTGCAGGCTAACTCAGCTCCATTCTCATTTCTTTGATTTTCACATCGTCTCAAAGCTTGTGTCTATTTTCTTGAGTTTAACTTTCTCTTCTCCCTAATGTGCTATGGATGGGCTAACACCCTTGTCTTCTTGCTTTGCATTGTAGAAAGATTGGTCTGCCATAGACTTGGATACCTGTGCTCCAGAAGAGTTAGTGTTGTTCTCCATATGTTGGTGGAGTAAGAAGTTTTGGGTAGACACCGTGGGTGATTCTGACATGACAAACAGTAAATAAGGGTCACTAAAATGTTGGACACACAGGGCAATATTAGACTCACAGAAGAAACTAATTTCTCATATTTAAGTGTAGCAATATAACTTAGTATAGAGGGCTGAATATTTGTTATGTCATTACTGCATTTATATCATATGTCTCAAGAAAAGTTAAGTCCTAGATTGAAGACAACAATTTGGTTTTTTAAATAAGCACTTGAATTGTTAATACTTGAATTCTGATTAAAGTGGGAAATCACCATATGCTTTAGTTGTCAGATTTGCAAATGACGGGATTGGTAATTGATTGTGAATATTAAGGAACCTAATTAATATTCTTTCCTGAAAGTAACACAGTTTTACTTTTGTAGGGAAGTGGGTCCAAAGATTACCAATAAATAAGATCTATATTCCTATGAATCAAAAAATAATTTTTAATCTCCTTTAAAACATGATGAGTACCTGCTTCTGTGTCATATTGCACTTGAAACATTGATTTTGGTATTAAAAATTCAAAAGAAAATGTTAGCAAGCAAGAGCCTTCATGAAAATAAGTCTTCAAGTATTCTTAAAGACTGCTAATTTTGAGTGGAACTTAGTACAATTTTCCTGACATTACCATGAATGAATCACAATAGATCTACTTATTGCAGAATGATACAACATTATCCTTTTAAAACCTGAAGAATGAAAATATAGCTGAAGTAACTGATGCTAAGTTGTCCTTTCCAACAACATTTAATGAAGAATTTTATTTGCTTCCTAAGGCAGCACCATTTTGGTGGCAGGGAGGGGCGGGGAGGCACTTAACCAGTACCCTCAGTGTAGAAGTGCGTATCTACTTATAAGTAATGGCAACTAATCACTCATCAGCTCATTGCGTACATTGCTGTTATTTAAATGCATATGTGGGAGAAGGGGAGGCAGGCTATAATGCAGCCCTCTTTTGCAGTCTTTCAAATGGGAATTCCATTTGTCAAAACATTGATCTTACTCATCCTGAGTCTGGCTAAATAACGTCACTGTATAGAATTTGAGCATGAATAGCTTTGAATCTATACTGAAATTATGAAACTTGTCAAAGTCACAATTTTTGATCAATACAAAAAGTTAATCTTTTCTCCACTGAGATGAAGGGGAGTAGAGTTTCACATAGCACTTGTAAGGTACTTTGCAGAGTCCCTGGGCACGTGGCATCTACTTATCCTCACAGAAACATTGCAAGCAATTTTCATTTATAAAATAAAACTGAGGCTTGCAACCTGTGGGAGGAAATAAAAAATCAATACATATTTACATAACTAGTAAGACTCTCTACAAAATTCATATTAATAGAATAAGAGGTCCTATAAAATGTTAACTCATTAATATTCACAATAAATTTATAATGTAAGGGCAGCTCTCTCCATTGTACAGGAGAGGAGCCTGAGTTAGAGAAATTAAGTAACTACAAAAAAAAAAAATCACAGAGCTACTGAAAGGCAGACTTGAGACTTTTACTTCAGAGCATTTGGAGTTGAAATCCATTCTTCTTTTTGTTCTGTCCCATGTTGCATGTTGTTTTTCTCTAAAGCTTATTTTAAATGAAGACAGTTTGATAGCTTCCTTATGAATGCAATTGAGTTGTGATTCTGTACGTATGATGTCATTGGAAATCAGTTACTACTTTTCCTTATATTTTATCCATACCTTTGACTAATTCTTTCTTTTCTTTAAGTGTTTAAATTTCACTTAGTTAACACACAGTGTAGTATTAGTTTCAGGCATATAATTTAGTGATTCAGCAATTCCACAGAATCCTGGTGTTCATCACAAGTGCACTGCATAATCCCCATCACCTGTTTCACCCCACCCCTAGCCAACTCCCTCTGGTAATCGTCAATTTGTTCTCTAGAGTTGAGTCTGTTTCTTATTTGTTTGCCACTTTCTCTCACTCTCTCTTTTCCTTGCTTGTTTGTTTTGGACTAACTCTTTTTTTTAAGCATTAAGAAACAATTGAATTTGGCCAGTTTTAATTTGGAAGATAAATTTAGTTTCTTTGGAAGAGATGTAATCATATATTGATTGTCATATAATCATATATTGATTGTCAGAGGAGTTGACAGTATTTGTGTGTCTGGGTATACGCCCAACAATCCTTCCACCTTTTGAGGAGAGCTTCTGCAAGGGAAATAGTTTCTTGCCAGACTCTCCCAGTCTCATCCACTTCTTGTGCAAACGATCATTTTGCAGCATATCTTGTTAAAGTCTTCATCTGTGCCTTCTCCATCTTTTATGTTCGGTTATCCTTGATGAACACTGTTCCTCAGGGTCCCTCTCTTTTGTTATATAAAAAGAACTCATCACATTCACTTTAATTTCCAGCTAAGGAAAATTTGTAGTCCGCCTGTGTAAATTCTGTGTCCTGAAGCCAACAATAAACCCTATGAGGAGTATTGGGCTCTTTTTGTTTATTTTCTCTGGCAATTCCTTAATGTTTCCACTCAGTTGTCAAGTAGACTTATTCCAAACAAGATAATAAATGACATGTCTCATTCAATTGGCTTGTTCCTTAGTATAATTGTAGGTTAATAAAGATACACATTAATCATTTAGTACACTTTGCTCTGTATCCTTAGCTTCCATGTTTCTAATTTTCTTGAAACACCTTGGATACGTTTATTTATATTTTTTATTTTATGAGTATTCTACACATATTAAATTATATGTGCACATAAATAAGTATATGTGTACATGTAACTACTGGCTTCTATATTTTCTTCTAAGTTAAAATGATGAGTATATCATTCCCCTTTTGATAGTCTTTATTAGTAGAAGTATGTCTTTCTGAGAAACTGTAATAATCCATTTATATGATAGGGTGAAAGAATGTTCTGGTAATTTTAGCAAAGAAGGATTGTTAATTTTCTTGTTACCTGAAGGCATCTAAAAGTGTAAAGTGAAAAGCCAGAATCCAGTCATCTGAAACTGTGTTTGAATGTTGGGGTTGGTTGCCTTCCCAGCAACCAGTCCTGGTCCCATCCATCCCAAGAGCCTACTTCCAGTGAGCAGTCAGTTCTGCCAGATCTGCCTGCAGCTCTGTCTCCAGGAAAAGTCACTTGGCAAGCCAACTCCCTGGCCACAGGGATTAGTTCAGAAGTTGGCTTGAGACTAAGGTGAGTTTTTTCTGGGAATACTGGCACTCAGATACTCATCTCATCATCTCTGGCCACTGTTTAAATTCCTTCTTGGCTCTCCATAGCTTTTGGAGAAATTTCAAACCCTTTCCTTCAGCATAGAAAGCCTTTTATAAGCCAGCCTCTGACTTACTTCTCTAGATTCATCTATTGCTTCCTCATCTCTTGCACCCTGCCTCTCCTCCCCCCAAATCTGTTTCAAGAGCTCTTTTTACTAAAACTTTTTGAAATGAAAATTTCCAGGCCTTCATGGATTTGTGCATTGCAGTTCATTGCTTAGGACTTCTGAGACTTTCTTGCCTCTCTCCCCACCTGCCTTGTAGCTAGGTTTCTTTCTTTCTAGACGTGGTCAAGTATCCCCTCCTCTCAGTGTCCTAAGAGATGCAGAATTTAGTGTGATCATTTATTCTCCCACAGCTTAAACTTCGGAGCCTACCATAGCACTCCTCACACTGCACTGTCATTGCTGGTTTTATTATCTGTCCCTAGAAAAACACTGTGACCTTCTAGAGAGCAGGGACTGTGTCTTAGTCACCAGAATAGAGTAATAGGAATAGTGCATGTTTTGGGGTCTGATGGGCTTTCCCTGGCTTAGACAGTCACCGGATGCTCAGCTATAAGCAAATCCATTTCCTTTCAGGAACCTTAGATTCATGTTAACTAGAGCTACTAATGTCCATCTCTCGAGGCTTGTTTCTGTAGGAAATACCATATAAACCACTTAATATGGTGCCCGACATATATATCCTATTATTGTAAAACATTCAATATATTCAATAAATGAATAGCTTCTCATTACTTACAGAAAGAAATAACAAAGTTTACAGGGAATTTAGATTTAATTCCCATTGAGATGTGGTTTCTACAACACCATTCTAGTACCTTTTAAAAAGGTACTAGTACCTTTTAAAAAGACCATGCATACACAATTATTACCATTTGAAGTTATGATTAGCCTATTAATGACTTTAACTTTTTCCATATTTTAAGGTTTTTTTGCACTAGATTAATTCTGTCATTTTGTTCCAACAGATTCTTTCTGTATGAGGTTCTGTGGTACATTAGCTCTTTTTATCCAGCTTTGGGTCATCAGAAAATTTGAACGGTATGCCAACTTTATTCTACCAAAGGCATTAATAATTTTTAATGAAAATGAAGGATTTAGAATATGATAGGAAAATGACAGCAGCATATTTTTTTTCTATTTTCTCAAAACTCCTCTTGAAAATGAAGCAGAACAATGAAGGACTATATACCAAAATTAAAAATTCTATAAAGAACATCTCTTTAATACAAATAGGTTACAGAACTTTATGGTGCTCTGATTATATATAGCTGCTAAAAATCTACCTTCAAGGCTTAGTGGCACAAATAGCTACCACTTCACTGTAGGCCATGATTTTGTAAGTCGCATATTTGAGTAGTGCTGAGTTTTCTATACCATGAGGTGCCAGCAAAATCCACTCAGCAGTATTCAGTTAGTCTATGGGCTGGTATAGGAGAGTCCAGATGACTTCATTCTTGGCAAGGATGGCTGAAAATTCACCTTAGCTGCAACTTTGGGTAGAAAGATTACACATAGCCTTTCCGGTGTGTTTGTTCAGGAACCCATGAGAGAAAGTTCTAGCAAATAAGGTGGAAACTTCCTGGTCTTTTACAACCAATTCTCAGATGTCACATAGCATTACTCTCCATACTCTGTTAGTTGACACCCTCCCAAATTAAAGAAGAGAGGGCACAGACCTTATTACCTCAAGATATACGCGGTTGCAAGGAATTTGCTGCTATGTTTGAAAACCACTGTAATATTTTTATGGCCATTAATTATTTACATTCCTTCTGAGTGCACAGTACCCTCCTTCGTTCCCAAGATCCTCCCTCACCACCCCACCAACTCTCATCCCATTATGGCATTAGCTCAGATTTGAGGTCAAGAATATTGTCATTTAGATTAAGTTTAAGTGCTAATGAGGTTCCTCAGATTCAGACCCTCCCAATCTGAAGACCAGTGAACAAAAGACACAAGTTATCTGACCCTAGCTATCCCTGACCATGCATACATACCCAATATACAGGGATCAGACAGATAAAAGTTAATTACTACACAAGCTCCTGAGGAAGGGGGTGGGGGACAGAACACACAGAAGTCACTGAAATCCAGCTGTACACATTACCACTTACTTTACTGGGGCTCAGTCTTGTTCCTTAGTAAAGATTTTCTGTGGTTCTTAACTCTGTCCTCTGGACTCTTAGTTTTGCCCTGTAATTCTATGGCTATTGTTTACATATTCCTTCCATTTCCATGTTTGAAACAGAGTATTTTCTCAGTTGGCCTGGTCCATGAAGAAATCTGTCTATCCAAAGGGCTTTTTTTTTTCATTTGTTTTGCTCTTCATTTTATCACATTTCCATCATTTTCAATTTAAGTTGGTGCAGTTTTTTTAAACACTACATATGTTGAAACATACCTATTTATAATCCACTTTTAAAAAATATTTTATTTACTTATTTGAGAGATAGAGAGAGAGGACATGCAGGAGCAGGGGGAGTAGCAGAAGAAGAAGGAGAAGCGGACTCCCTGCTGAGAGGGAGCCTGATGTGGGTCTCAATCCTGGGACCCTGGGATTATGACCTGAGCAGAAGGCAGACACTTAACCAACTGTAATCCACTTTTTGTCAGACAAAAGCTACACCTGTGAATATCTGAGATATGTCTTTTATCTTGAGCTTTCTGTGAAGCTGCTGTTGGACAATACTCTTCGGAGTGTTGAAAGCAGTATTTTTTACCCCAGAAGAACTAAGAGATAGCCTTAAGATTCTTAGATATTTAGTTTCACTAAGTTGGTATGTGAGGTACTGCTTTACATCTTCCTGAAATAGTAACAAAGTGTCTTAAGGGCACATCCCTGGTTCCCTCAGTCTGTGGTTCCCCTGGAGGAGAAGAGGACACTTGACAATATTTAGAAAAATGTTTGTTTTTTCACAAAGGGGGAGGTGCCATGGGCATCTAATGGAGAGAAATCAAAGATTCTGCCAAATGTTCCACAATGCCCAGGTGGCCCACCTCTCACCAACAGGTAATTATTCATTCCAAAATGTCAGTAGTAGGAAGGTTGAGAAGCACTACTCTAAAGTTATTGCTTTTTTTGAGGACATTTTACTGGAATGAAAGACTGTCCTAGAGCTTTTGCATATCCTCCAAATGCTAATTCAAAAGTGAAAAGTTTGCTTTTTAGTTTATCTCTTTTGTAAAGAGTACTCTTTTCCAGGGACAAAACCATCTTTCAATTAGTTATTTCTGTGCAACAAACAGAACAAAATGTAGTGACCTGGACCAACAACATACTTATTGACAAGACATATCTTGTAATTTATTTTTTTATTTTTATTTTTTTAAAAGATTTTATTTATTTATTTGACAAAGAGAAATCACAAGTAGGCAGAGAGGCAGGCATAGAGCAAGAGAGGAGGAAGCAGGCTCCCCGCCAAGCAGAGAGCCCGATGTGGGACTCGATCCCAGGACCCTGAGATCATGACCTGAGACTAAGACAGAGGCTTAACCCACTGAGCCACCCAGGCACCCCATATCTTGTAATTTAAAATAATTTCCCAGATTGGTCAACCCTGAAAAACATTGAACTTTATAGATTTTAAAAAAACAAAGGAGGCGCCTGAGTGGCTCAGTGGGTTAAAGCCTCTGCCTTCGGCTCAGGTCATGATCCCAGGGTCCTGGGATCGAGCCCCGCATCGGGCTCTCTGCTCTACATGGGGCCTGCTTCCTCCTCTTTCTCTGCCTGCCTCTCTGACTACTTGTGATCTCTGTCTGTTAAATAAATAAAATCCTTAAAAAAATTAAAAAAAAAAACAAAGAAAGAAAACATCTTCAGCTCTTTTGGCAAAATGATTAAATAATTTATAAGAATTAAAATTTCAAAAGTAAAATGTTATGTTAGAATCTGAAGGAGCAACAGTTTTGTAAGATACAAAAAGGAAGGAAATGTGAGCCAAAGTTTTCATATCTAGCCAAATTTTGAATTCAGATAAAGGATCACAGGAAAATAAGCAATTAAGAACTCAGGGACATTCATAGGAGACCAATCACAAGGCCCTTTTAGCCAATCACAAAACAACTGCAGAAGCTGGCATGAAATCTGGAGATAACCATCAACTGTATCTATTTGAAGAATTAAAAGATAATATAAGGATGACAGATTCTTATAGGAATTGCAGACATGGAAAAATATAGAAATAATAAAATGGGGAGGAAAAGGAGTAGGCAAAAAACCCAACTCTCTACTTAGAAACTTGACAATTATGTAGAAGGAATTAAGCATTTGCCCTAACTTTTCTATAAGAATTGTGTATAAAATTGACTAAATAATCTAATTGACTAGTTAAAGTACTTTTTTACAGAGCAATTTCATCTAATAAATGTGAAAGGAATGCTCAAATTAAAAAATAATATTTTTGGCTTTGGCCTTGGTCATAGGTAGATAAACCATTTGATGAAATGTTAATGGGAATTTTACAATGAGAGGGTCTGAAACTACCAACTTATCTTAATTTTAGTAGGATAACCGGATGTTATATTCCTCTTGATATGATGTAATATGAATTATACAGTGACTCTTATGCTAATATATGGCAGCACTAGAATCAAACCAAGCTTTTAGAACTCATTTTCCATTTGTAGAAAATATAGAAACTAAGGGACGAGTAAAAATACAGTATAAGGAAACAAATAGACAAATGCACAAAATGAAACATTCTGGAGAACAACTGACCCAGTCAGGAGTGAGCATAAAAAAGTCAGGGTGTAGGCAATACTTTGTACTATGGATCTAAACAAATTCTATATACTGTGTTTGGTTGTTATGTTATTGTGTGTAAGTACATGTTATTTGTTTTTTATATAGTTTATTATTGCCTGTGTTTACCTTTACCTTGTTATTTACAGCTCTAGTGTGCTTACTGGAGCATTCATGTTTTCTAGATACATTGGTAATGACTTCGATCATTAGATATTTCTCAAGGAGCTATGTGCCAGGCACTGAGCTGGGTATAGGAGAAAACTTGCAAATATAACCAGGAATGAGTCTATCTTTTAGGACTGACCATCCTCCACTTTCTGTCTGCTTTATTGCTGGGCTCCCTGGGTTTCCTATGCATTTGTATTGTTTAACATTCAGCCAAGGAGATGGTGAGGGTTGGGTGGCCGGGGCATTTTATCCAGATTTTTGACCTCGGATCTTCTGAGGTTATCTTGCTTCTGGGATACACTCCTTTAACATTCTGCTCATCTGGTTTGGTGCTTTGAGCTTTATCATTGACTACTTCAAAGTGAGACTGCAGTTGTCACAAGTGAGTGAATGAAGGAATTGCTCCCAGGTTAAAAACCCATAAACCCACAATTTTTAGTGAACTAGGTATTTTTCAGATATAAACTCATTTCAAGTTTCTCTTCACTTTGGCCACTCTCTGCTGCTTTCACTCTTTTCAGTATTGTTCAGGTTTTGTGGTTATTAACTCATGGTTAAACTGCCAGACCTCTTTATGCCATCATTATGGCAAATTTTACCTTTTTGTTTCCCTAAGCCACTTTCTATCAAGAAATGATAATCAAATATTTTATGAAATCTTAGATTTTAATCTGAGGAATGACTAGGTCTCTACAAGATTATCACAGTTTATTCAGGGTCCATACTTACCCAGATGTAGGGTTTAAAATACTTTTCTAACAGAAGAAATTTCTCATCTTTTTATTTCTTTGTCTATTGTATATTAATAACAAAAACACTTCCAATGATTAGTTTAAATATATTCTGGAGAGAGAAATATTTTAACAAGATTAAAATTTAAAAAATTATCTGTATTAGGTAAAGACTTTCTACATATAGCTGAGACTACTATAAATACCTCAGGAGATTAATAATGTAAAAAGAATCAGGTATGATAATATCCCAGTTATATAAAATTATATATCTGATTATATGTCACTCTATGATCCCTTACCTGAAGTCACTGGGACCAGATGTGTTTAAAAGTTCTGTATAGGTTTTACATGTTGGAAGGGTAATATCATATTAGTTAACACTTCACGAAGTACTTGGGGCAACATATCATAACCAAATCCACTAATTTTTTTAACTGTAAAACATGTAAACATTACATTAATGGAATGAATGATAAGTATGTACAAATTCATGTCAGGACTTTTCAGGATTTGTCACAGAAACTACAGAATTGTGTGGTTTCAATGAATTTTTACTTTTCTTGTGGTACTTTAATTATTTTTTAATGTTTTTACAATTAAATAGATTATTTATGTGATATTAAAAATGCTTTTTAAGGGACACCTGGGTGTCACAGTCAATTGAGCATCTCACTCTTGGTTTCAGCTCAGGTCACTAGATTGAGCCCCATGTCAGGCTCTGCACTCAGCGAGGAGTCTGCTTGGGATTCTTTGTCCCTCTCTCTCTGCCCCAACCCCACCACTCTCTCTCTCAAATAAATTTATAACTCTTTTAAAAAACCTTAAGTGTTTTATTAAAAATTTTATGTTGTCATTAAGACCTCTATTAAATGAATTTTGCATTTAGATTTCACCATTTTAAAAATTTAATTGCATGTTATTTAGGTAAGTTAAGATTATGTAGCAACAGATTATTGCTTTGTTGAAGTCCTGTTTTACAGATAATCATGTCAAAAAATGGGCAGAAGACATGTACAGACACTTCTCCAATGAAGACATACAAATGGCTATCAGACACATGAAACAATGTTCATCATCACTAGCCATCAGGGAGATTCAAATTAAAACCACATTGAGATACCACCTTATACCAGTTAGAATGGCCAAAATTAGCAAGATAGGAAACAACGTGTGTTGGAGAGGATGTGGAGAAAGGGGAGCCCACTTTCACTGTTGGTGGGAATGCAAGTTGGTGCAACCACTTTGGAAAACTGTGGCGATTCCTTAAGAAATTAAAAATAGAGCTTCCCTATGACACTGCAATAGCACTACTATTTACCTGAAAGATACAGATGTAGTGAAAAGAAGGGCCATCTGCACCCCAATGTTCATAGCAGCAATGGCCACAGTCGCCAAACTGTGGAAAGAACCAAGATGCCCTTCAACAGACAAATGGATAAGGAAGATGTGGTCCATATACACTATGGAGTATTATGCCTCCATCAGAAAGGATGAATACCCAACTTTTGTATCAACATGGATGGGACTGGAAGAGATTATGCTGAGTGAAATAAGTCAAGCAGAAAGAGTCAGTTATCATATGGTTTCACTTATTTGTGGAGCATAACAAATAGCACGGAGGACATGGGGAGATGGAGAGGAGAAGGGAGTTGAGGGAAACTGGAAGGGGAGTTAAACCATGAGAGACCATGGACTCTGAAAAACATTCTGAGGGTTTTGAAGGGGCGGGGGTTGGAGGTTGGGGGAGCCAGGTGGTGGGTTTTATGGAGGGCACGTATTGCATGGAGCACTGGGAGTGGTGCATAAACAATGAATTCTGTTACACTGAAAAGAAATTAAATTAAAAAATTTTAAAAAAAGAAAGAAAAGAAGTCCTGTTTTAATGAATGAATGATGGTGGCTGAATTATGATTTACACATCAAAGCATCAGGTAAGCATGGCTGGTCATTGGTGTGCTCTACTTACAGAACATTTATTTAAAAGGTGGAAGCTATTCAGGTACTTGAAAGAGATTTGCTTCTTGAATGTCTTCCAGTCTTGTTGATTCTGTCCTTTTGCTAGTTGAGTCTGTTTTCCCCATGCATAATGCAGGGTATATTTTCCTTTAGTCTTTGCGTGACTCTAAATAACAAATTAATTAAGTCTTTATAAATGAGATTTGACAGTGCCTGCTAACTAATGCATGTTTTCTCATTCAATAAACTTCCACTAAGAACTGGTAAGTTTTAGTGCTGTCTTCCTTGTTCAGCTTGGTATCCCAGTTAATTCCTCAGTGCCCTTGGACTTGATTCTCATTCTTCTCTATTTCCCTGGATGACTCATATGCATTCTTTTGAAGTTGGAAGAGGCCTTACACATGAAAGAAATAGGCAGGGTTAGGAAAGGAATAGAAGAAACAGAGCATGGAGTTTCATGCTAGGAGATTTTGGTGTAAAAGTGGAGAGGTATGGATATCTTCAGATGAGTTGTCTCCAAATGATATTTTATCTAAACATGTAAAAAATGTATATGTAACTTCAGCATTTTGTTTGTATTTGATATATGGTTAAAAAGATGAAAATGAAAAGTTTAAGCATTTATAAAAATGCTATTTTTTTTCTCTGCTTGCTAAGTAGTTACAGGGAAATAGAAGAATATGACTTTCCTTTTAGAAGTTCATGAGCTCTGTTAGATGTGATACACATATTTTATCTCATAAATCAGTGTAAGTTTCTATGACTGCATCTTTTGCCACATTGTGGATAGTAACATTTTTACATGCATACACATGTGTGTGCTATATTTTAGAAAGCAGATTATTTTAACAATGAGCTGAGAATTGGAAAGTTATATGCCTATCCTATATAGTTTTGCCTTGTATAGAAGATTAGTGAAAGCAGAGTCTGTCTTTTCCAGCTAGCTTAATGGTTGTTAAATAATCTTAAAGAAATAGGAGATTGTTGACATAGGTGTTTTGAGAAGTCAAGTCTCAAGATAGTTATTTTGTATATAAGATAGATATGATAGTCATTTATATATATATGGTAGATACTATAGTTATCCAACATTTTATATCTTATAAAATTTAAATTAAATGTATATATATACTTGTTGAATATCTTATCATAAGGTTGAGCTTTTTTCTAAGACTGTATACCAAGCAAAACAAGAAGTTTTATTTTTAACAGAAAAAGATTTACTTTAATGGTTATGAAGGTTGTTGATTTATAAATATAAGGCTGCAACAGATTAGTTATTTTAAAAAACTTTCATTTTTGAAAGGATAATTAGAATCAGGAATATATAATGAGGAAAGGATAATGTCTCCAATAAATGGTGTTGGAAAAACTGGACCTTTATCTTTCACCATATGTAAAAATCAACTCAGAATGGGTGAAAGATTTGAATATAAGATCTGAAATCATAAAACTCCTAGAAGAAAACATAGTGGGTAAACTTCTTTTTTTTTAAATTTTATTTAATCATTTGACAGAGATCACAAGTAGGCAGAGAGACAGGCAGAGAGAGAGAAGGGGTAGCAGGCTCCCTGCTGAGCAGAGAGCCCGATGTGGGGCTCGATCCCAGGACCCTGGGATCATGACCCGAGCCGAAGGCAGAGGCTTTAACTCACTGAGTCACCCAGGTGCCCCTAAACTTCTTGACATTGGTACTGACAATGACTTTTTGGATTTGACACTAAAAGCAAAAATAAACAAGTGGGACTACATCAAACCCAAAACATCTCTGCACAGCAGAGGAAACAATCAACAAAATGAAAAGGCCAACTACAAAATGAAGAACATATTTGAAAATCATATATCTATAAAAAGTTAATATCTGAAATATATGAAAAACTCATACAACTCAATAGCACAGACAATCTGATTAAAAAATGGGAAAGGGCACCTGTGTGGCTCATTTGGCTAAGTGTCTGACTTCAGCATCTGACTTTGGCAGGTCATGATCTCAGGGTCCTGGGGATGGCCCTGTGTTGAACCCCATGCTTAGCAAGGAGTCTGCTTGTCCCTCTCCTTCTACCCCTCCCCCCAATTCATGCTTTCTATCTCAAATAAATTAATAAAATCTTAAGAAAAAATGGTCAGAGGAACTGATAGCTATTTTTCTAAAGAAGACAGAAATGACCAGCAGATACAGGAAAAAATGCTCAATATCACTAATCATTAGGGAAATGCAAATCAAAGCCACAATGGAGTATCACTTCACACTTATTAGAATAGCAGCCATCCAGAAGAAAAAGACATCAAGGATTGGTAACAAGGCATGTGGAGAAAAGGGAACACTTGTGCACTATTGGTGGGAATGTAAACTGGTGCAGTCACTGTGGAAGACAATTTGGAAGTTCCTTAGAATTAAAAATAGAACTACATATGATCCAGTAATTCCACTTCTGGGTATTTATCTAAAGAAATGAAATCAGGATCCAAAGGATGTGTCTGCACCCTTAAATTCATTGAAACATTATTTGTAATAGCCAAGACATGGAAACAACCTAAGTGTCCATCAGTGGATGAGTGGATAAAGAAAATGTTACACACACACACACACACACACACACACACACACACACACATATACACACAGCACACAGAGTGGAATATTATTCAACCATGAGAACGAGGAAACTCTCCCATTTTTGATAATATGAATGGACCTTGAGAGTCGTGCTAAATGGAATTAGCCAGAAAGAGAAAGACAAAAATAGTGCATTGCATCCATGGAATCTAAAAATTAAAAAAAAAATCAAACTCTTAGAAACAGAGACTAGAAAAGTGGTTGCTAGGGGCCAAAGGGTAAAGAAAATAGGGAGAAGTTAGTAAAAGGGTATAAACTTTTGGGTATAAAATGGATGTTATAAATTAGAGTCCAATGTAAAACACAATGGTTATAGTTCATAACACTATATTATATAATTCAAATTTGGTAAGAGTTAGAACTTAAATGTTTTCACAAAAAAATTATAAATAAGTAAAGAAAGTGATGGATATGTTAATTAAGTAGATGTTGCAAATCAATGTAATCAATGTACAATATATACAGATATCAAATCACCATGATGTATACTTTAATTTTTATTTTTTAAAATTTTTTAGAAAGAAAGAGCATGTGTATGCCCATATTAGCAGGGGAGGGGCAGAAAAAAAATGCCAAGCAGGCTCCACACCCAGCACAGATCTCACAATCCTGAGATTATGACCTGAGCTGAAACCAAGAGTTGGGTGCTTAACGCCCACTGACTGAGCCACCCAGGTGCCCCACCATGATGCACTCTTTAAATATCTTACAATTTTATTTGTCAATTATACATCAGCAGAACTTAAAAAATAAAGGAGAAAAAGAAAATAAACAAAAAAAGGCTTATTGTAAAAAATTATGCTTACTCAAATTTGTAAACTTTTCTAGATTTCTTTTATTCACTAACCGTGGGTTATAATTCATCATCAATGGCATCACTAATATACTTCTAATTATCTTAACTAGTTAACAAAGACTATGCATATCTTCACAAAATTAAAATGTCACTATAACAGATTAACTTTAAAACCAGTGCAGAATCTCTCATTTGTCTCTGCAAAACTTAAACAACTTGTCTTAGAGGTTCCAGCCACGTGGGGCTCATCTTATCCACTGCCATTCCAGTCGTGGCTCTTCTTATAACCTTAGCAGTCTGTCTGTTGGATGGAATATGCATGTGTTCTACTGTTGTTTGTTATATAGAATTCACTGATACTTATACTGACAGCTCTGTTTAAGAGAGGGAAACAGTTTAGTTAGGTACATAGATAATACAGTCTGCTCCCACAAAAGCAGGCACAGCTGAGAGGAAACTTTTCAGAGTTCTGATCATTATCTTCCTTGTAGCCTAACAGGCAGAATTGTGTGCAGGGAGTGGTTAATCAGCTAGACTCAATGGCCCCAATGTGACTTGTTTGCCTCATTGGAATCACCCAAATTCTGGATAATGTTTTGTAGTAATTATGTTAAGGTGTAAATTTCAGAGACTAACAACATGATTTGCATTCAAAATTATAAAAATCATGTTTCAGATTGTTATCTAATACTGAAAAAACCAGTAGGGTGGTAAATCCCATGCAAAAGAAAAGTTGGACAGATTACTATAGTCAGTAGAGTAAATAATGCTAGAATAAGATTGCTAGATAAGATACAAAACTGGTTAATGTCCTAGAGAGCAATAAAATTATAGCCTTTATTATCTTTTCTATCAGGTAGAAATTCTTTGCCTCTCTAGCAGCCAAACTCATTTAAAAACTTATTAATCTTCTATGAGACTAACTTCATGTAGTTTTGGTCTGATAAATATTAATCAATAATTCAACCAATTGTACACTAGATGATTAGCTAATATTAGGCTGGGCCTATTTGACTATGTGTCATTGTAATATTGAAACCACATCAATTTTAGTCCTATATTCAAGTTTCAGATAACATTTTATTAAAAATTATGATTTCTTGTAAGCTGTAAACACCCCCCCCCCGCCTTTTTTCCTATTTCAAATTTTTTAGAGGCAGAACTAGATTTTCCGGAGAACCACCAAATTCTGAATTTCTGTGGTATCATCATGGATTGATACATATAATTGTTTATAGGGTCTTTGAAATAACTTTTATTTATTAGTATTATTATTATTTTAGATTTTATTTACTTATTTTCAAGAGGGAAAGAAAAATGAGCTGGGGTCGGGGAGGGGCAGAGAGAGAAGGAGAAGCAGACACCCTGCTGAGCAAGGAGACTGATGCCATGTGAGACTCCATCCCAGGACCCTGAGATCATGACCTGAGCCAAAGTCAAATGCTTAACTGACTGAGCTACCCAGGCGCCCCAGAAATAACTTTTAAAAAAGATTGGCACATTTGTTAATTTTGGATTTACTTATTTTACATTAGCAGTAAGTAGAGTTATAGGAAATTACTTACATTTTAGTTTAATTTTGAACTTTGCAATTTGAGTAGCTTTGGAAACTGGTATATTTTTCTGGGGCCTAGAATTACAATTGAGAGATGGTCGAGTTCAAGGAAAGCTCTCTCTCTCTCTGAAAATGGATCATATTCTGGGACTCACATCAGAAAGATAGACTGTCTAGGTTGAAAACAATATTGACCAAGAAAAGATAGTGTTAACACTTCTATCCCAGGTATCTATGTTTATAGCTATTTTTTTTTCAGTCTGTAAGCTTTGAAAAATACGATGAAATCTGAGCAAATCTGTAGTATAGGCATTAGTATTCTATTCAGGAAATTTTAGAGTTTTAAAAATATATACATATAAGTATGGGCTATATTTTGCTGGGTAATTTTGCAGCATGTTTACTATGGCTCTGGTTTCAAGACCACATTCCAGTTTTGGAATGAATAAATCATGGGAAAGAAAGGCACAGCATAAGAAGTATAGTCAATGATACTGTAATAGCCTTGTAGTGGGGCAGATGGTAGCCACATGTGTGGTCAGCACAGCATAATGGGTAGCCTTGTTGAATATACTGTATTGTACACACCTGAAACTCATCAACATTGTGTGTCAACTATACTCAAATTAAAAATTTTTTAAAAAGGCCAAAAGAGAGCGTCAAATCCGGTATGGCACACAATGGAGAATGGCATCACTGTTGAGCACAGAGGGAAATTGAGTGACAGTAGTTTTAGGAAGCAGTCCATGTTAAACGTGTTGATTTGGAGGTATTGTTCTGGAGGAGAAGGAGGTCATGGAGATGACCCAGTTCAAACGCTTCACAGTATGAATGAATAAACTGAAACTCAGTTTATTATATACACTTAGAGGCCCAGTTGCAGATAAGTATTCGCAAGTCATCAGCAGGTGGAGATAAAGCTTTGGATATGAGTGAAATCACAGAGAGAAACTCTGTAGATGGAAAGTAAAAAGAGGAGTGAGGCAGACTTTTGGCAAATATCTATATTTTTAGATAGAGAGTAAGAAACCAGGAAAGAAAGAGAAGACAGAGAGTGTTAACAAGTAGGATGAGAAAAAGGTCAGAGTTGTGTCTTAGAAGTGTTGAGTATTGTTGAGCATTAAGTATCTTTATATCTCAAAGTCAGAGTAAAGACCATTAACTTTTATTCATTAACTTACTCAGTTGATTTCTCACTCAAAAAGTATTTGTTGAATTCTTTATAATGTGCCCAGTCCTCTGGTAGGTATTTAAGATATGATAATAAGCAAAAGGAAAGGTAAGATCCATGTCCCTACATGGCTTACAATATTGTGGAAGAGAAAAACAGATATATATCAACTAATTGTGCACATAAATATTTTGCAAATGTAATAAGTGCTAAGAATAAATGATTCAGGTTACTATGGTGCTGGAGGATTTAGGTGTATGTGTGAGGGGCTGGGTGGTGGAGGACAGGGATTCAAGGAAGGTCTTCCTTTAGGTTATGATCTTTTAACTGAGAGCTCAAGGATGATTCTCAAGGATGAGTGGTTTGGAAGGAAAGAGGATGGTAGCTTTAGAGATTATCAGAATATTTTTTTGTTTTTGTTTTTTGTTTTGTATTTAGTTGGAAGAATCAAACACAGGAGCCTTTACCTGACTTGTAAGGGCCTTTGAAATACCAAATCCTGCATTTTCCCAGACTAGACCATTATGAGCCCCTTTGTGGGGACCCCAGTCACATTCACATAATTATTATGTGGTTATAACCACAAGAGAACATCACTTGGGATTGGTACAGGGGACAGGAAGTATTGCTTAAGTGTGCAACATCCCCAAGACCATAGAGCCAACATCTGGCGAATCTAAACTTTACATAATGTTTCCAAGGCTTTAGCTCTTTCAAGGGTCTGGAGCAGTCATCCACTGAAAGATACTGTTCATTAATCAAAAGCTAATTTAGTACTTTCTCTTTTTGGTTGATCATTATCCTCTTCATTAGCATAGTTCTCAATACATGGTTGATTAGAAATAGGTAAGTCGAAAAATTACTCTACCCTATTAAAGTAACTTGCTTCTGACCACATTTAATGTGCGTAATTCACAGGCTTACTTTTTGCCTGTACAAAATGTAACTAAGATCAGGAAAAGTTCAACTAATTTATAGCAATAGACATTCAACACCCCCCACACTCAATTAAAACCGTAATTGTCATTTGGTAATTACAAGGATTCTATTTGAAAAAGTAGTTGGCAAGCAACAAGATGAATGATCAGAGGTACCGTGATAAAGGAGCACTGGTAGGTGACAAATCCTTCCCTTTCTTTGAGTAACTAAGGCAAGGGCTCATTTTTCAAATATGACAGGATTGCTTAAATAGCTAGCATTTCTCTCGGGGATATTTGGGATGTCACAGTATGAGAAAAGACAATGAAAAAGCCATTTCATATTTTGAGTACTCTCTGCAAAAAGGAAAGATGCTTTGTAATTGGGTAGGTGAAGGAATTTGTTCCTCATTAAGGACATGAAATAAATATAATATTAGAACATTTTTCATAGGCAACAGGAGCTCTAGAAAAGATGTTGCCAAAGATATCCATGTCAAAGATACCCCTTAAAAATGATAAAACAACATATAAATCTCTCCTTCCTTGAGCTAGATCACTGCAAAACTGGGGATATTTCAAATATACAAAGGAAATTATTTAAATAAAACATAGTACATTCTTTTTATTTCTTTAAATTCAACAATAATGCTATCATTTCTTTGTTCATTGGATTATCATACATTGAATTTTTCATGAGTAAGTCACACATTCATTCCTATGTACAACCATTAAATAAAAGTGCAGTTATTTTGTATACTTTCTATCTTATTTTATTAACTAAGGAAACTACAAAACACCCATGCTATGTGACTGTAATGACTTTGACAATAATTCTTTGAAATAGGTGATTTTAAAACTCTTAAATTAGCTGAAAAATCTTACACACTCACATGTCTAGATACCTGATTCCTAAAGTTAAGAAGAAGGAAGTTGCTCTCAAATTACATAAAGTTAAACAAAGGAAGAAATTAATTATTAAGCAATTGAGAATAATGATACTTTGCCCAACAAGCTTAGAGTTACTCTGTCTTTAACACATCAACTGATTCTTTAGAATTTTACATCCCCAAACATTTCCCTTACCTAACATTATTTTACTGGAAATAAAAAGAAGACATGAAAAATGGAAAATAAAACATCCATTTCTCTCCTCCTCTCCTCGTCCTCTCCTACCCAGGTAATGGCTAAATGAAATGGCAGCTGTTGAGGGACATATATGGAAAGCCACAAGGATTAAATACTGGTGCAGGGATGTGGGAAGCAGAAAGTCCTGGGACATCCCAATTTCAAAATCTACCCCATCTAATCTGGACTTAAGATATCCTAACAACCATGTAATCATGCAGAGGATTTGCTTTACAACAAAATTGATTAGGGAACGATTAATTGGATGCCTCAGGGAAAGGGTGCATGTAAGGATATTTTTAGCAGCCAAGTGTGGGAAGGAGAGTAGTTACATTTTTATGAATATGGACTTAGGTGCAGTGTCACCTTAGAGTTGGAAAAGCAGGCAGGGATGGAAGTGGAGATGAAAAACATGGTGCACAGCTGGGTGTATGTGGGGCCTGGTAGCAGGTCACTGCCAGCTTTATCATTTCCTGCCTTCTCAAAACTTTCCATGGATGACTTGGTTACTCCAAATGACTTTAATGGGAAAAACTAGCATTTCATTTCAACATGTTTAGTGATGCTTAAAAATGCTTAGAAGGGGACGCCTGGGTGGCTCAGTTGGTTGGGCGGCTGCCTTCGGCTCAGGTCGTGATCCCAGCAGTCCTGGGATCGAGTCCCGCATCGGGCTCCTTGCTCAGCCCGGAGCCTGCTTCTTCCTCTGCCTCTGCCTGCCTCTCTGTCTGCCTGTGCTCATTCGCGCTCTCTCCCTCTCTCTCTGACAAATAAATAAAAATAAATAAATAAATAAAATATTTAAAAAAAAAATGCTTGGAAGCCCTTACAAGATACTGATTTAAATCAGTATGGGCCTCAGATGAAGTCCTGTTTATTTTTTCAGAAGTTAGTTTTGACAGAAATTGGGATCCTTCCTGAGTGTGTCTGGGGTTGGTTCCATCAGTGGGAAGATCTAATAATATACATAGCAGAGGTGACTTATGTGTGACACCATTTCCACCAGCTCCACAGTATGACCTACCCCAGGTGATTACCTTCTTCAGTTTATTACCTACCACTATCACCTGTCTGGCTCTGCCATGGCCTGGTCTGATACATGGGATATATTTGGGAGGCTGAAATTCTTTCAGAAAATTTGCTAAAGGAAAAGAAGCAAAGAGGTAACTATTGTTATAAAATACTGGCATTATGATTTGAAAGTCAAACCTCCCTAGCACAGGCAGCTAAATGATATTATTTGTCAAATACTGAGAATTCATAAAAAAATGTATTTTTATGGTTATAGAAGTGGTGGAGCTGCTCAGCCCCTTACATTAGATACCACCCAGCCATGGAGTATTGCATTTAAATTCTAGAACTTGTGGATGGCATTCTGAGATTTTATAAGTGCCTTGGAATCTTAAATACTCTCTTTCTGAAAAAGCTAGTTTCAAATTACATCCTCTGGCTGGAAGCTAAGGTATTGGGTTCTTTCCACCACTCTGGTTATTTGTTGCTCATATTGTTCGGGCATCCAAACGATGAATCAAAGCACAATTTTCAAGTTAAAAAGTGAACACGACTGTCATAGAAGTAGAAAATTATCATGTCTCTAAAATTATTTTGTTAATAAATAAGGGATGTAGCAGGTTGTAAAGCTGATTCAAAGAATATATGAGGAATTGGGTATGTATAGGTGTTTGAAAAGGAAAAGGGTGTCAAAATAATATTATTATTCTATAGGACTTTCTAGTTCCTATATTTTTGTAGGTTAATATTCCATAAGACAATAACACCATTACTTCAGGGCTTTTCTTTTCTGGTTCAGAGATAACATTTGCATGTCTACTGACAAAAATCTATAATTTAATAACTAACTTCATACATCTAGAACTTTAATCAACAGAAGATTTTAAGTGCTACAAAGTAACATTCCCTTAGAGATGAAAATATCCCAGAGTGAAACTTAAAATATTTCATGACTGCTGTCTTTCTTTTACCTTATTTACAAGTTGTGGCTACTTAAAAAAACTATATACCTTTTGATGTAAAAGGAAGTGAAAATAAAAAAAGAAAACAACCAGAATGCCATTGTATACATTACTGCTCTGAACTCTTTTCTGGCCTAGGATGTGTCAGGGCATAGAGAGTGAGTTCATTACTGCTGGTCAAATAATATCCACTTTGCATAAGATTCCTGGGTTTGCAGTATCCGAAACAAAATGGGAAATTTCAAATCATCTGCCCCGTTTATTTGTTTATTGTACATAATATTAACTTAATTAGAAGGCTATAAATCATAGTATTTATGGAGTTATTGGAAAGTAGCTCACATGCAAATTTGTTAACTTTAATAATAATATGCTTTGATGTTCTGCTTTTTCCCCAAAGACTTTGTTTGTCAGCTGACATCAAAGTGGTTAGGGTGACTACAGTGGCTATATTAGTGTATTAATTTAGAGTGAACATTTTGATATACTTTGTCAGAAGCTACATTACATTTTGTCCATCCATTCAGCAAATATTTAATTAGTAGTAAGTGTGGGATACTTGTTACACAGAAGAAACAAAAATGAATTTATTTATAGGATGAATATTGATTGAGTTCTTATTGTGTGCCCAGCCCTCTCCTAGAATATAACCCTGTGAGTATAACACAGTGGGCCAAAGAGGAAAGTACCCTTGCCTGTAAATCAAACTTACATTCTCTCTAAATGAGGAGACTAATGATAAAATAAGATAGATATGAAGACTGAATAGTCTGTTCCATGGTGATGGAGGCAGGGCCAGATAAAGCAGGCAAAGAGCACAAACGGGCATGGACTCCCAACTTCTTCTTCGACTGCCCAAAGCTTTCAAGCCCCATCACAACCTTCCCCCTCTGCCTCACATGCAGCCAACCTGACTGGAAATCCGCTGTTCTGTCCCTTGGCACCTATGTTCCTGCCATTGCAGGAATGCTCACTGGAGCTTCATTACTCAACTATCATGAGGAAACCTTCAACCTGTCTCCTTTCCCTGCTATTTCAGGCCACTCCGACCTGCTTAGCAAACTGGCCCTGCTCTCCCCAGACAGCTGTGTCCTGTGAAGAATAAACCTGTTCTACCTTCTCAGCACCTGTATGGCATTACCGTTGTCAACATGGGGACAAATTTTGTGTGTGTGGGAGGATCCCAGTGCTATGGGGTGTGACCACACTACAGGACAGGGAGTGCTGTTTGGAGAGAAGGGCTGCAGGAGACTTCAGCCATTTTATGAAAATCTTCCATTTTAGTAGAAGTAGGGATGTGAGTCATGGTACAGATGCCTGGAGACAAGGACAATTCTGTGACTTCAAGAAGTAGCAAGAAGGCCAATGAGGCTGGAGTTGAGAGATCACAGAAGAGGAAGGGTGGGGGAGCAGAGGTACTTGTTGAGAAATAGGCCAGGTAAGATCAGTAGAATATTTTGACTTTTTCCTTGAGTGGGATGCAGAGATCCTCAAGAAAATTTAAGCCACCCTGAGGTTACATAGGATGAGATTATTCGAACTTGCAGTGTGACAGAGTCACCCTCTTGCTGTTTTCAGAATGGGAAAGGTTGTGTGTCTGTGTGAGGAGGAACCACCTGAGAGGCAGGAGTGATAAGGTTAGACCTGGCTGGAAGCAGCGGAAGAAGTAAGAGGCAGTTAGATTCTCTCCTGAAGGTGGATCTGCTTGTTGGCCTCAGGTGTTCTGGAGTGTGGGTGTGAATCGGAGGTGTCAGGAGTAACAACAAGGTCTGTGGCCCGTGCCAGTGGAAGAACAGATTGGGCATCGCATCTCTCGTAATGGGGAAGGGCGGTGAGGGCAAGGACAATAACAAAAAGTGATGCATATTAGGTCATTGGGAAAGGGATCAGTGTGGCCATAATGAGAGGGATATTTTAAAATGTGAAAAAAATAAAATTAACACATTTCAGCCTTGATTCTTCAAGAGGAGAGAGAAGATGGAAAGACAGGGAGAGTCATCCAGGTCCAGAGAGGGCAGCCCTCCCTATGATGATTCCCTATGGCCTGAATGGTTTTACTCACTCCAAGACTCTCATTCCATCTGCTCCTGACTTTAGCACACGTTTGTACATAAAACAATATAACTGGTTCCTTCCTTTCAAGTAAGGTTCCCAACTACTCACAACGGAGGAATAGAGATTTATGGTGTCCTGTCAACCAATATATATATATACATATGCATATACATATACAAAATATATAATATATATATACAATATATATAAATACATATTGTAATATACACACACACACATATATATAAATATATATATACAAAAGAGTGAGTGGATATCCACAAACACAAACTGGGGGCCATGAGAGGGAACTGAAACCTGTATAAGTTCTTTTTGCCTCTGACCTAGGTGGAATGGATATCCTGTGGAAGCTGGGGCTCTTTGTCATAGAGCTAAACACACACACACAAATTATATATAATTTATATATATTTGTAATTTATAAAATTCATAAATTATATTTCTAAACATAAAACTTATAAATTATATTTATAAAATTATATATAAAATCCATAAAATACATTTATGATTCATAAAATTTATTTGATTTATAATTTATATATTTTATGATTTATTTTACATATATGTACATATATGTAATGATCTATTTTACATATATGTAAATTTTTTATTTTACATATATGTAAAATAAATCATCAAAATATGAATTAAGGTAAATATATATAAATTAATTTATGGATCTAAGAATAGCTTGAAGAACATTTTAAGTAGCTGGATTATTCCCAGTGACACATCAAAGATCCACTCACATAATGTAATGCGAAATAAGGCTTAATTCATTTTTTAAAAGTCGGTCATTCTGAGTGTGGAATTTTTGAGCTGGAATTCGACTTTGCCTCTGGCTGTGCTGGCCACTTGCAGACATAGATTCAGTTTAACAGACAACAATCAGAGTTCACAAGACTTGTCATCAAAACCTCTAACTGCTGAACTGAAGAGCCATGAATGTGGCTTATGTTATTTAAAATCTCCATTTTGAATCTAGCCATTAGACTGTGGCAAATGATATTAAATATCAAGAAGCTGCAATTCCCTAGATTATATAGGTGCTCAGGAGAGTTTTAATCTTTTCCTGATGAAGCCTGCAAATCCCTCTGCCAGTTGCATTTAATTATTCAGTGGATTTATTTAGGTTCTCTCTCTCTACCTATATAGACAACAAATACATGTATTTGTTGTTGTTAATGCCCACATTAGTGTCTCATTCATTGTCACCTGCTTGTGGTATTCTGGAATCAGACAGTAGTGATGGTGGCACGACTCTGACTATATTAAAAAATCTTCTGAATTGTATAGTCTAAAAGGTGAATTTTATGATACGTAAATTATGTTGAAAAAAGGTATGATGTGTATTTTTAAAATCCTACTGATACAAACTCTCCTATGTTGCTGATAGCCTCTCAAGGAAATGTTTTGGATAGCAGAGGGTATGTCTGAGGCTTTCTCAAATACTGTGAGCATATGGGAATTACCAGGACAGCGCTGAATGATGACCCTCATCACGTTAAGCATTAATGCTGGCTGCTCACTTTCTTTTCTAATGTTAGGGTCATAAATAGCTAATAGGTATTCTATATCATCCTAATAGTAGAGTAGTAGTATGATTTACTAGTTTTGGTCTCATGGTAGAATAATAAGTACCCAACTTAAAGAGCTGTCCAAAAATGATATATGTCTACACTCTAATGTCCCCCATGAACGTGGTAACACAATTTTGCCATCTTGTTGAAAACAGAATAAAGAAGGTATTAGTTATTTAGTTAAGGTCACATAACAATTTGATGGTGGAAGACCCATGGATCTTTTTTCAGGTACATTGGTGACTTGTTCCTGCCCATTTTATTAAAAAGAAATCCCATCAATTACTAGGATATTTCAATGTAGTTGTTGATAGACGACAGTTTACAAACCAGTGGCCCATAGGCCAGATGTATATTTGTTTTCATTTGTGTCTTGAAAAGCTATGAACATCGGCAGACATTATGTAAGGTTCTTAGTTCAAGCTGGTTAGCACTCACTGTCTATGATCTGCGTATCACAATGAATGGGGTAATTCTCCACCTTCCCACCAACTGCAGGGCTTCAGCCTGAGACCCCTGCTTTGGTAATCTTAGAGCCAAATGCCTCTTTGTGACACCAACTAAAATGACAGTAACAGCCCATTCCAGAGTTTGCCTGCCTTTTCTTGTGTAAAATAACTAGACTGATTGATTACTAGGGCAAATTTAAGTTCTCATAAGAGCAGCTTTGCTTTATTCTAAGTTTGGTAAAATTCTGGGGAATTCACATTGTTTACCAACTATTCTGGTTTCCTCCCTGCAGTTCCCTCTTCTTATCAGAAGACTTTACACCATTGTTCTCTTGAACTTAAGGGTGGCTGTGTGTAGAAAGATGTTTGCACAAAAGAGATGTATGTCACTTTCAGCCAGAAATTTCATCATCCTGAATGTGATCTGCCATTTCCCTCTCCTCTTTCTTACAGCGAGGGATAATTTCCAGGATCTTGAGAATTTTTCCTCTCAACCGTGAACTTCTCCCTTCCGCCCTACAATCCAGCCTTTGACCTGTCTGATTTCTGCTGTGTAAGGGTCTATTTCTGAGTTACTTGGCTGTCACCTCATTCTATGCCTGAACTTCACCTCTGAATTTTCCAACCAGAAGGGAAAAGATGTAAACCATCTTTTAAATGAAAATGAAAAGACGTGTCTGAGAGGTAGAAGGTTAACAGTGCCAAAAGATTAACTTAAGTTTTACTGAAACTTGAACCCCATTTTCACTTCTTCCTATTAGTTATTGGGATGTGGGTATTATCCTTGAGGCATCTCAAAATATGCTCCATCAGCTGTGTCCCTCCTGATCTCTTGCTTCTGAGAGTGCCTATTGGAAATACATATATATGAATGCCAATCCTGACTATTGGTTTTCCTACAGGCTCACATTTTTCACTCTCTCTCTCTCTCCTTCACTCATATCTCAGAGCTTGGCACAATGGATCCTTGTGAAATCCCAACTTACCTGGCTTCTTGTCCTGTCCACATCCAGAGTAAGGTGTCACTCTCCCCTCTCCTTTCCTTCTCTCAGTTCCTTCTGTAGCCTCCGCAGGGAGTTAAACTGTGCTAGCCCACATATATCCTTTCACCTTTTTGTACTAATTTGATATTTTTCTCCATTCAGTCTCATGCTGTTGGGTTCAGTTCTGCCTTCCTCAGCACTACTAACACTCCTAGGAGCTAGCTAAGCAGTCTCTCCAAGGCTGTTGTCCTTGAGTCTGGTGCTGGAGATTGAAGTCCCGGAAGGAAAGACAGTCAGGAAGGGAAGATGGAGGTATGGTGGGAAAGACAAGAAGTGAGTGGATATCCACAAACACAAACTGGGGGCCATGAGAGGGACCTGAAACCTGTGTAAGTTCTTTTTGCCTCTGACCTATGTGGAATGGGTATCCAGCGGAAGCTGGGGCTCTTTGTCATAGAGCTAGACACACGCACTTCTCTGACAGGAGTCAGAGAAGCCAAAGTAGGAAACTGGGACAGATGGAGCTGTTGCGCACCTGTGGTGCCCTACCCCAGTGATGGGAGTCAGAGGGCCAGCAACAATATGTGCAAGCTGAAAATGGCTGTCCCTTTGCTTCAGACTTTGTGCAAGTGTCTCTCTTGTGGCCCGCTCCAACATAGGATCAACTGGAGAGCAATTAGAAGAGAGTCAACTTTAAAATTTTGCCTCTGATTATTTTGAGGCTTTGAGTCTGAGTAACTTGGAAAGTGGTAGAATTTATTGACAAAAAGAGGGAAGACAAGAGAAACACTGGTTTAGAGATTGGTAAAAGTTGTCTGGAATCAGGTATGTAGCATTTGAGTTCCCATTAGTCTAGGGTAGATCTGTGAAAATAAACATTGTAAAACATACTGAGCATTCACTTTATTCCAGAAAGTACCTAAAATATTATACATTTATAATACCTTCTATGAGACAAACGCTGTTTCTCTTGATTTTACAGATGAACATACCATCAGGCTTAAGAAACTTGCTCAAGGTCACATAGTAAATAACTGGCAGGCAGGACTGGAAACAAGACAAATCAACTCAGGAACCGGTGAGCTTTACCAGTGTGCAACACTGCCTTCTGTCTGCTGTGTGTCCTTAGAGCTGCCTCCTTGATTTGTTGTCATGGAGATCAAACAGACTTGATTTTAGTGAACTCTAGCAAGTCTTAGAGGCTAAGAATACCACAGATAAAAAGTGGGGATGAATGTTTCATATCAAATATAATGGTATTGCTGGAAATTTCATCCTCATTTCTCATTGGGGTTTCTTTGTTTTCTAAGATCCTCACTAACAACTAGTATTTCACTGAAAAAAAAAGTTAAAAAAATGCTCGCAGATAACAGAAGAATATGAGATAAACTGTGCAAGAACAGAGTAGAAATATGTGCCTCAAACCCATCTGGAAGTTTCCTCTTAAGAAAATCCTTTTCAATAAAAATCAGATTATTTTGTCCATACTGTTTATATTATCGGCAGGAATTGTCATAATTTCATAATTTAGCCTTCTGGTTCTATATTAATTTCATGCTTCTGTATAACAAACTCCCACAAATGTAGATTCTTTATAAAAACACACACACGTGCATTGATTATTGTCAGCATTCTGTAGGTCAGAAGTGCAGACTGGCTCGGATGCTCCTTTGTTTAGAGTCTCACAAGACCAGAATCTAGAAGTTAGACAGGTTGAACTCTGATATGGAGGTTGTAAGGAAGAAAAGAAATCTGTTTCCAGTATCATTAAGGTTGTTGGCAGAAATGAGTTTCTTGCAGTTGGCTGCGGTCTTCATTTGAAGGACTTCTTGAAGGGCTGCGGTCTTCATTTCTTTGCTGGTTGTCTGGCATGGGGTTGCTGTCAGTTTCTAGAGGACCTAACTTGTCCTTACCCATGGTCCATCCCTTCCATCTGACTAATGACAGTTATTGTACTTCCCATCTCACTGAATCCCTCTTGTGCCCCCAGACAGAGAAATCTGTGCTTTTAAAGAACTAGTATGATTAGATTAGGCCCCACTGGGATAATCTGTTTGTAATATAATCATGGGAGTAATGCCAAGTCCTGAAGGTCATCAAAGCCATTTTAAAATTCTACTTACTACAAGTGTTATAATGTATGACCAGATAGAAGGACTCAAGCTAGGTAGGTTGGGATAAATCAAGGTATGTACTTATTGTAACATATTAAATGAAATATAGCAATGAAATAGATTGCACTTAATGTTGCCATTAAGTGAAAATTTATCAACTCTAAGAAGCTTATCAGAATGTATGACCTACTCTTTTTAATTTGGTCAGGGGCAAAAATGAATCATTCTTAATTCAGGAAGGTTGAAAAACTCTCCAAGTGAACTTTGTTAAGATTTCATGGAATATCCATCTGTAAACCTTTGCTTCATATCTTGCTCTGGTGTGCTTCTCATAGTGGCTTTCCCAATATTCTTTTTTTTTAAAGATTTTATTTATTATTTGATAGACAGAGATCACAAGTAGGCAGAGAGGCAGGCAGAGACAGAGAGGAAGGGAAGCAGGCTCCCTGCTGAGCAGAGAGTCTGATGTGGGGCTCGATCCCAGAACTCTGAGATGATGACTTGAGCCGAAAGCAGAGGCTTTAACCCATTGAGCCACCCAGGTGCCCCAGCTTTCCCAATATTCTTGATGTGCTTGCTTCCTTAAATACCACCAACAGATAATATTGGTTGAAAGCCAGGTTGGAAGGTAGTTAAGACAGAATTCCACTATACATCCCTTTAAAATTCAGTTGTGGAGATGGTGGGAACTCAAAGGGCATTTAAAAAGAGCCAGGAAGTTAGAATCCAGAGGAGGAGATTATAGAAGATGTTGCAAGAAAGAGGGAAGTCAACTGTAGGTGATACTATAATGTCCCTTTCCTTCATATAGGTACATTTTCCTCATCTTTGCCTCTGTTTACATGTCAGTCCCAGCCATTTTGAAAGTGAAACAAGCAATAATATCAGTCATTGTATAGAGGATAGAATACATAAAACATTTCACTGAAAGGTGGGATTCCATATCCAGACAAGTTTAAGAAGTCTTCCACACACCCCATTTTTAAAATCTAGATTCTCATCCTTGTACCTGATTGGCTAATTGCCCTTCCATAGCTTCCATAGGAATCTGTGACCACAAATGCACTAATTATTTTAGGTAGCAAGGCATTCATTTTTTTTTAAAGATTTTATTTATTTATTTGAGAGAAAGAGACAGAGTGAGACAGCATGAGAGGGGAGGTCAGAGGGAGAATCAGACTCCCCATGGAGCTGGGAGCCCAATGTGGGACTCGATCCCAGGACTCCGGGATCATGACCTGAGCTGAAGGCAGTCGCCCAACCAACTGAGCCACCCAGGCGCCCAAAGCATTCATTTTAAGCACACAAAAGTACCTAATGATTTTTCTCAAGAGCTCTTGGGACTTTCTCTCAGTTACTTCAACAAGGTGAGTCCACTGAACAATTGCCTCAAATTTATACTAGACTCCACTCTACTAAAAATGACCTAGATTTTGATCTTTTTCTCATTCTCTCCTTTCTAGAGTCATCTTCCTTGAAACTCCCCCCCCAATGATTATTGTTTTCCACTTCTTAAATGTATACTTTCATTCAGCTGATAGTAATTCTTTTATCAAATTATGTTACACGTTGTCTTTTTAGATCATCAAGGTTCCTTATTATATTTAGTGGCACATGTGGTACTTCTAATTAGGAAACATTCCCTTCTCTATAATTATGGAAAAGAAAATAAAAGTGGTAATTTACTACATAGGCGATGCTACAGATAAGTCTTTTGGGCTTAAAAATAATATTCTAAATCGTGTTCCTGAATCAAGCTTCCAATCCTGAAAGCTACCCTAATCACACCTACTTGTTAATCTAGATATGAGACTTAAAAAAAAAAAGTTGACATTTATTGTGACTTCCTTAGAGCTTTCCACATCTGGTAAGCAAAATATTGCCATTCTTTATTAACAAAAGCATCTGAAAAGCTGTTAGAAATAAGGAAATGACCCATTATAAAAATGCAAGCATTTGACATAGAGAAGAAGAAAGAGTATCTCCCTCAGACCTTCCTGGTGATGAATATCAAGAACTAGGAAGGAAGTGACATTATGCTGTACTTGCTCAGTGGTTTTCCTTGAGCACCAGTTGGCAGGTGACATGACTGGGCCACTCGGGTTGCATAATGGGAGAGAAGCCCGTAATTTAGGGAACCCAATTTTTTTTTTTTAATAAAGGGAAACAAATCTGTCTGACTTTTGCCTCTGAGAGAGACATTATCTTTATTGTATGGGATAGTAAACAAACCTCTCCTTTGCTCCTGATGGACATATGTCTATTTTCTAAGCTTTTGCTGTACAAACACATATGTAACGTTAGTCCAGAACAAATGCCATCAGTGCTCATGAAATGCACAGAAACGTGACAGACCCATAGAGAATTGTCTTCCACAGATACATTGTTGAGATTAGAAGAGCCAGGTATGAACAGTGGCCAAAGGCCATTGATGCAGAGGTGCTGATGCAAAGTTTCAAGCCAGCCTTGGTGTCACCTTGGATTCTCACCTTTCCTTCCCTCTCTGCCTGCCCCCGTCAAATCGATCAGCTATCAGGAAGTCTAATGGACTCTACCTTCAGAATACCTCTAAGAATACTTGTCTTCATCTATTGCCTGATCATGGTAACATCATTTCTCCCCTGTGCTCCTATAATATGGAACAACCTCCTATATTTTTATTTCTTCTTTGTTCTTTCCTGCCCCTTTATAGTCTGTCTCCATGGAGCAGTCAGAGTGGTCATAGTGATTACCTACAATCTTAAATCAGATCATGCATTTCCCTCTTTAAAGCCTTTCCGTTATTTCTCATTATACTTAGAATGAACTCAAACTACTTGGCACACAGGGCCAACTCCATCAAGCTTTTCTCCTGGTCTTCCAAAGGCTTTGACGTGGATTTTGCTTTTTCTGGGCCACTTTTCTGTGCTATCTGTGCATGTCTGGCTCCTGATTGTGTAGCTCTCAGATCAAACATGTTCTCCTCTCCCTTTCCTCTATTTTCTCCATCACCAAGATCACTACCTGTAGTGATCTATGTGAATACCTATATAGAAACCCTGTTCATTAGGTTTATATGGTATATCACCAGGAACCACTGTCTTATTTGCTTTATTTTTTTTCTCTGCCTCTCATCCAGCCTTGTAGCTTTTTGAGGTCAGGAACTTTGGCTTTTTTGGTCAGGAATATTCTTAGCATTTAGAGCACTGCCTAACATTGTCTACAAAATATTTGTTGTAACAATGTAGGACCATAGGGCTCTTAATTTAGCCAAGGATACCGAGATTCTAGAACTTCTCTAGGTTCCTGTTCTGTGGTCACCTAAGATGGATGAAGCCTTTGTGCTGTGTAGTGTTGTTCCTAGCAGTGTTAGTGAGGTAGAAGCAATCTGTAAATTCTCTGAGTGGAGTAAGGATTCTGCCCAGGCTCTGAGCTGTCAGCCAAGGAAACTTACCGTAGCAACCTGGAAGGATGGTACCCATCAGGAATTGGAGAAAAATCACAGTTGTTAGAAAACCTAGTGAACCTCCCCTTGCAACAATGGTAACCCCATCCCTCCTCACCCAAAACACATAGACCTTACTTAACAGACTTTGAAAAAGAGCAGTTTCATAGCAATACTGAGCAGAAGATATGGAGATTTTTCCACATACCTCCTGTCCCCACACATGCATGGCCTCACAGTGACACATCATTATCTCCTGGAGTCCATAGTTTGCATTAGGATTCACTCTTAGAGTTGTACATCTATGGTTTTGGACAAATATGTAATGACCTGTATCCATCATTATGGCATTGTACAGAATATTTTCCCTGCCTTGAAATTCCTCTGTGCTCCTTTTTTGTTTGTTTGTTTGTTTTTTAAGATTTTATTTATTTATCTGACAGACAGAGATCACAAGTAGGCAGAGAGGCAGAGAGAGAGTGAGGAGGAAGCAGGCTGTCCGCAGAGCAGAGAGCCCGATATGGGGCTCGATCCCACGACCCTGGGATCATGACCCGAGCTGAAGGCAGCGGCTTTAATCCACTGAGCCACCCAGGCGCCCCCTCTGTGCTCCTTTTATTCATCCCTCAGCACCAACACATGACAACCACTGATCTATGCACTACAGATCTATGTATCTAGTTTTAACTTTTCTACAATGTCCTATAATTGAAGTCATATAGTGTGTAGCCTTTTCAGACTGGCTTCCTTCACTTAGTAATAGGCATTTAAGATTCCTCCATGTCTTTTCATGGCTTGAGAGCTTATTCTTTTTAGCACTGAATAATACTCCTTTGTCTGGATATACCACAGTTTATTTATCCATTTGCCTACAGAAAGATATCTTGGTTGCTTCCAGGTCTTGGCAATTATAAACAAAGCTGCTATAAACATCTGTGTGCAGATTTTTGTATGAACATAAGTTCTCGACCTCTTTGAGTAAATACCAAGAAGTTAGGAGTAACTTTGGTTTTGTATAGAACCACCAAACTGTCTTCCAAAGTGGCTGTGCCATTTTGTATTCCCATTCCCAGCAGTGGATACGAGTTCCTATTGCTCCACATCCTCACCAACATTTGGTGTTGTGAGTGTTGTGGATTTTGACCATTGTAAACCTTAATTTTCTTTCCTTTTCTCTTTTTTTCTGGTACACAGGACAGAATTTGGAGAACCTGAGCTGCAGATAACTATTCTGTTACTACCTGAAACTATAGTTTGGTGGCCTGGAAATAACTAATTAAATTCTTGCCCACATACAGATATGTGTAGTTTATAGGTAATGCTGATGTTGTATTGGCATCCTGTCTCCTCTGGTTTTATGCAATGTAGAATGGGAAAGCCAGCAATAGGATAATTGAAAACTTAGAGTTCAATGTCAGTTTTTAATAATACATTGATAAGTTTTACCTTTTTATAGTACTATTAACAAACTAACCTTCATAATTATCTTGCACTTTCAGTAACAATCCTGGTAAAGAATGATTTAATTATTTTCAACAGGCAGGTGCTCAACAAGCTTAATGAGCACTGTCTGATATCTGATAAAGGATGTTATAACATGACAAGGTGATGCTGGTATTGTAAAAAAAATGTCTTGACTTTGCTGTAGGTATCATTTGTTTCAAACCTGAGAAAACTTGGAATTAGAGATGGAGACAGGAAAACTAACTTCACTGAAATGTGGAAGTTATTCCAGATTCACTGTGGAAAAGAGGGAGTCCTGGAGGATATTTCAAAACAGTAAATAACTTCACAATGAATTGATATCCCAGGGATATAAAAATTCTCCTCATAAGTGTGATGTAGGTGATTTGGATGATTTTTGTACTAGGTAACTGTGAGTTTCCGATCGTGTTCTCATAATATTTATTTTATTGTGACTTAAAAGAACACTCATCTACTCTCTCATCTCTCAGTAACCTAGATTTCAGTCCTCATTAGGAAATTGCCACCACAGTTAGACTGTGGATTAGTTTTCAGGGCTGCCAAATCAACTTATCACAAACTGAGTGACTTAAAACAACAGAAAATTATTCTCTCGGTTCTGAAGAGCAATAGGCTGAAATAAAGGAGTTGATTCTTTCTGGATGCTGTAAGGGAGAATCTGTCCCAACAATGTTGGTGGTCCTTGGCTTGTGGTTTCATAGCTCCAGTCTCTATCATTCCATGGATTTCTCTCTCTGTGTATCTCTGTGTCTCCAGTACTTCTAACCAAGATAATCCTAGATGATCTCATCTCTAGATCCTTACCTTAATTACATTTGCAAAAACCCTTATACCAAATAAGATTATATTCTGATTTTCTGGGTGGACATGGATTTGAAGGGCCACCATTCAGTCTGTTGCAGATGACAAACTATTTCAGAATGTCTGGAACAACACAGTGCTGCAGGAAAATTCCCTGTCTCTATATGACACTGAAATTTAAAAGAACACACTTTTCAATAAGGTAAAGATTATAAAATACTTAAAGATAAAAAATACGTGCAAGATCTCTAGAGAGAAAAATTTAGCTTGAAATGGATCAAGTAAGTGTTGTAAGGAAAAGACTTCAAGAAAAGAGCCTAGGAAAACATTGTAATAACTCTGGATTAGGTAAAAATTTTCTAAAATGTAAGAAACATAAACTGTAATTTAATTAATAAACTAAAATCTTTTATTCTTCAAAAGTAATTGTTTATTGCCAGGATTGCAGAGGTATTACTATGAAGGGGTAACATGAAAGGATTCATTTGGGATGATGAAACTTTCTATATCTTGATTGTGTTGGAAGTTACATAGATCCGTACATGTGGCAACATCACAGAGAGCTATACACATACATACACATGTACAGGCATAAACAAGTTTGTATAAATGATGGTAAAATCTGAATAAAGTCTCTAGTTACTAATATTGTACCAGTATACCCTGATGAGGAAATGGGTAAAAGACTTGAATGCTTTACCAAAGAAGATATATGAATGGAAAATAAGTGCATGGAAAGGTGTCCAAAATCATTAGTTATTAGGGAAATGCAAATTAAAACCACAGTGATATATAACAACCAGAATGGCTAAAATTATGATGAAAAAATAAGTGTTGGGGAGAATGTGGAACATCTAGAATTTACATAAATTATGGGTGGGCATGCAGAATGGTAAAATAGTTTTTTGCCTTCTTATAAAGTTAGACAGCATGTAAACTAGCAATTTTACCTCTAGATATGTTTCTAAGATAAATTGCAATATATGTTCCTACAAAGATTTGGATTTGAATGTTAATAGCAGCTTTATTTACTGGAAGCAAGCCAAATGTCTTTCAACAGGTGAATGGTTAAACAAATTATAGTACATTTATTTGATGGCATACCATGTAATAATAGTAATAACAAATACTAACTCATACCACTATGCAAAGTGAAAGAAGCCAGATGTGAGCGACATAGTCCACATAGTGCCAGAGTTAATTTTTATGCGGTTGTCTAAAAGGTAAACTGTAGGGATAAAAAGAAGGATAGAGATTGCCCAGGGCAGGGAGCAGATAGAGGAGACTGATTGCAGAGGGCTGAGGAAATGTTTTAAGGTAATGAAAATGTTCTGTATCATTGTATGACTACCGTGTGGTCAAATTTGTCAAAACTCAGCAACTTAAAAAAAAAAAAACAACTTAGCAACTTGTGCAGTATAATTAGTGGATTTTATTTCTGTAAATATAATTCAATAAAGCTGCTTTAAACATAGAAAAGGCAGAAAAAGATCACTGAATTGGATCAATGAAAACTTAGTGATTATTCAGTATGAAATTGGAAGAAGTCAGAAGGAGATTGTAAGAAGATAATCCTTGGAAAAAGACAATTAATAATAATACATGAGCTTTTTAGACTTTTCAAATTAGTTTGATACTGTATTTTCCATCCAAGTGGAGCTGATGCCTCTAACTTTACCCTCATCACAACAGCCTCTGGTTTCTCATGGTCTTTCAGTTGGCTCATAAGTGAGCTCCAGGCTTTTCTATCCTGAAAAACATCTTCCACTCCATCGATGTCACACTCCAATTATTACTTGATGTTTCTCCTTACAGCCAAACTACTTGAAAATAAAGTTCTCTCTTCTTGTTTTTGCTTTTCATTTTCTTCACTCCTCAACCTGCTGGAATTAGGGGTCACATTCCCCCATCACTCCAATGACACCACTCCCTAAGTCTTTGCCAGTTCAACAGTTCAAAACATCAGTTTTTCGCTTACTTCACTTCTCCACCGACATATTATTGGGGTTTTGTTTTTGCATGGAGTCAATGAATATTCCAAAGTTTTATCTCATCATTATGAAACAAATAAAGACCCAAGGAAAAAACCACTCTATGGCAAAAAGATACTCGGTCATACCTAAATTTATAATTCACTTTCCATAATTTACAAAGAGTCTATATTCTCTAGTATTCCAGGGAAAAGATACTGTGTTTCTGTAATTTAATGTTGTCTTGGATATTCAAACCTATTGATATTGAATATATTATTAAATCTGAAATTTTTTATTAAATTTGTAGTGATTTTATTTTGCTGTCTACTTTTTGAATCAATACTTAAGCCCAGATGCTTAATTACTCATGCAATTACCAATAAAACCACTTTGTCACTTTCTCCCCTACTCCTAAACAAGATGGACTCTTACAACTTATATTTAGAAACTTACAACTTATATTTAGAAACTTACTGTTCCTGTTTCATTCTATTATTCCTGTTACCTTCTAATATGTTTGAAGTTTCATTTTTTCTTTGTTGCTATTCCGCTCATCTGACTTACTCTGCCCACTGACCCACTACTGTGGGCCTCCTTAATACCTGTATCTCTTCATACTCCTTCTTCCCTGCTGAAGCTCTTCCCCATGATTATTTCTCTGTTTCTTCACATAATTGTTGGTGTTTCCTGTCATTGGAATAAGCCCTTCTTCTCTTCACACCATGGCACCACCCAAGCAATCTTTTCTATTGCCCTTGGCTTTTATTTATTTTTTTTAAAGATTTTATTTATTTATTTGACAGAGGTCACAAGTACGCAGAGAGGCAGGCAGAGAGAGAGGAGGAAGCAGGCTCCCTGCTGAGCAGAGAGCCCGACGTGGGCCTCGATCCCAGGGCCCTGAGATCATGACCTGAGCCGAAGGCAGAGGCTTAACCCACTGAGCCATCCAGGCGCCCCTGCCCTTGGCTTCTAATGACTTATTAAATGTCAGTGATCCCAAGGTCTGGATCTTGTTTTTGGAATTTTAAATCCACATATGTCGGTGCCTACTGAATGGCACCTAATACCCATTTTAAGGTGTCAGAAAGGTGTTCAGAGAATACCACCTACCAATGGAAGCAAATGACCTAGAGCTTGATCTAAATACATGAATGAATTTCACATACTATTGAGTGAAAGAAGCAAGGTGCTATAGAACAAATTCTATAACTCCGTAGTTGATATAAAATTTGAAAATGCACTACCAGGCATTATATCTTGAAGATGAATAACTATGGGGTAAAACTAACAACAAAAACAAAATGAAAAAATGATTAACAGAAAGGTCAGACCAGAGATGACATTTAGTAGGGCTTCTGGTATATGACAATATTCTCTTCCTTGACTTATATACTTATATATTATGAATACCCAAGTGATCACATCTTTTTCTATTGTGTGTAAGCACTTTGCTGTTGATTTTTGTATGTATGTATTATGGATACAATATAAAATGTTAAGCTAAAGCAGAGAAATGAGATGAAAGGCAGTTCTATGCAAGCAAAGGCAGGAGGTTGTAGTAACAACTCAGGGAACACAAGCCGTTTTGACTGAGGTACTAGAGGTAATGGGGTGATGGGTCAGGTCACAACTTTATCAGCACAAAACGGAGCATCATTTATTATTTTTGCTAAGGTGAAAGAAATGATCAGACTTCTACATTAGGGAATATCCTAGCAGTAATTGAAATGACTGATTAGAGAGGAAAAGGTGGTAAGCAGCTAGAATAGGAGACATTTACAATATTGCCAGAAGTAATGACTTCGGGGTGGGGGGGGTTTCAGGACTGGGACTAGAAAAATGAGGCAAGGTTAATAAAAGCGTAAAAAGGAGTACATTGATTAAATGTGCTGAACAAATAATGTTTTTCCAAATACAATGAAACATTTAATTATGAATGCCAATTTAGTAAGAATAGAAGTGACAAAATATTTATATATCCTTTGATTTGAGAAATAGGCTAACATTCATAATTATTAATCTGCTATGCAGGAAGACATAATTTATTGGTAATTTTGGAAACCTTTTGTTTTATTTTGGTGGGATAAAAAAGATTGATGTGGTTGCCAAGGGTTGTGAGGAGGGATGAGTAGGTGGAGCACAGGAGATTTTTAGGGCAGTGAAACTGTTCTATGATACCGTGATGGTGCATATATGTCATACATTTATCAAAATCCATAGAATGTACAACAGAAAGTATGAACTCTAATGTAAACTATGGTTTTCAGTTAATAATAGTGTATCAGCATTGGCTTATCAGTTGCAATAAATGTACCACATTCTTGCAAAATAGTAATAGGGGAAACCACGGGAGGGCGGGAGTCAGGGTGCAATATGGGAACTCTGTACTTTCTGTTCAGTTTTTATGTAAATCTAAAACTGCCATAAGAAAATAAAGTCTTTGAATTAAAAAACATTTAACTTTTTATATCCATCAGGATAGGCTAGGTGATGCTGACATAAAACTCAGCCTTAAACATTTTAGTGGTTTGAAACACATGTATTTTTCACTGGTGTCAGACCATGTGCAGCATAGTCATCTGGGCTCTACTCTGCTTGTGTCCACATAGTACCCCAGACTAAGGAGCAGCCACCATCTAGAGCATTGTAAGACAGGTCAATAGAACGAGGAATCCCACACTAGCTCCTAGAGCTTCTACCCTCAAATAGCACCTGCCACTCTGCTCACACATCACTGGATGAAACTAGCCCTTTGGCCACACCTGACTCCAAGAGATGTGCTGCTTTACTATTTTCCCAGAAGGAGAACTTGGAATACTTGATGAACTGGGTAGTGATTCCATCAGGCCACCCTCTGTTCTCTAGGTATTTGTTTCACTCTCTTTCCCACATGCAGAAATACACTTGTTCCCACCCCAAGGAAGACAGTTCAAAATCCCTCTCTAGTCATAGTGTCATTCTCGAAGTACAGGATCTTTGGGGTAATATGCAGTTGTCTTCATATTAGGTGAGAATGTGGCTCCTCTTTATCCAGGGATCTGTGGACTAAAAAGGAAAATTACATTAAACCATGGGAGAATGAGTATGGGATTACTGTAAAAACATTCAGATTCAGAGAGGGGAAGGGTATGACACTTGTAGTGGTTAGTCCCTGACCCACACAGAACTTCTGAAATTCTCTGGACGGATGTAGTGAGCAGTCCCTGTGCTGGTGACTGATGTCCGGTGCTGTTTGAATGGCCCTTGGTCTTGTTCTCTCTGGGAAAGGGTCCTCAATTGCTCATTGTCCATGACTCAGAAGGTCCTTCCTTCCTTTCTCCTGGTTTCTCTTTGACTCATTATTTCTTCTAGTTTTACTGAAATATAATCAATATATAATGTTGCATAAGTTTAAAGTGTCCAGTGTGATAATTTTATATACTTAACATGTTGCACAATAATTACCACAATAGAATTAGGTCACACCTCCATCATCTCATATAATTATATATTATATATATGTATCTTTTGGTGAGAATGTTTAAGATCAGGTTGCCGGGGTGTCGCAATTGGTTGGGTGGCTGACTCTTGGTTTTGGCTCAGGTCATGATCTCAGGGTTGTGATCAAACCCTGTGTAGGGCTCAGTGCTCAATATGGAATCCACTTAGAACTCTCTCTTCCTCTCCCTCTACCCTTCCCTCCAACTCTCTCTCTCCCTCAAATAAAATCTTTTGAAAAAAGAGTGTTTAAGATCTGTTTTCTTAACAACTTTCAAGTATAGAATATACTATTGTCATAGTGACCATGCTGTACATTTGATGCCCAGAACTAATTCACCTTATAATAGAAAGTTTGTACCCTGCCAACAACTAATTCCCCATTTCCCCCATCCCCAGTCCCTGGCAACCACCATTCTCTGTTTCTGTGGGTTTGGCTTTTTTTAGATTTTACATGTAAGTGATAGCATACGGTATTCACTTTCTCTGTCGGACTTCTTTCACTTGGCATAATGCCCCTGAGGTCCATCCATGTTGTCATCAATGACAAAACTTATTACTCGTGGCTGAATAATATTCCATTATACATATTCCTTATTTACATGTATCTATCTGTTCATCCATGCATGGACACTTAAGTTGTATCCATATCTTAGCTATTTTGAATAATGCTGCAGTGAATATAGGAGTGCAGATATCTCTTTGGGATTCTGCTTTCATTTCTTTTGGATATATACCCAGGAGTGAGATTGTTGAATCTTATGATTATTCTATTTTTAATTTTTTTAGGTTATCTCTGTGCCTAACATGAGGGTTGAACTCATGGCCCCGAGATCAAGAGTTGCATGCTCTATGACTGAGCCAGCCAGGTGTCCCTCTATTTTTAATCTTTTGAGACACCTCCATACTATTTTACATAGTGGCTACACCAATTTACATTCTCACCAAAGATGTACAAGTGTTCTTTTCTCCACATTCCCCCCCAATACTTATTATCTCATGTCTTTTTGACAAGATCCACTCTAACAAGTGTGAGGTAATATCTCACTGTGGCTTGATTTTCATTTCCCTGATTATTAGTAATACTAAACATCTTTTCATGTACCTCTTGGTCATTTGTATGTTTTCTTTAGAAAAATGTCTACTCAGAACCTTTGCCCATTTTTAACTTTTTTTTCTATTGGTTTGTATGAATTTTTTATATATTTTGAGTACTAACCCCTTTTTAGGTATATTGACTTGCAAATAGGTTCTTCCGTTTCATAGGTTGCCTTTTCATTTTGTTGACTATTCTTCACTGTGCAGAAGTTTTTAGTTTGATAGAATCTCACTTATATATTTTTGCTCTTGTGGTTGTTTGTACTTTTGGTGTCGTACCCAAAAAGAATGTCAAGGAGCTTTCCCCCATCATTTCTTCTAGGAACTTTAATGTTCATATATTTATGTTTTTAATTCATTTCCAGTTAATATTTGTGAGTGGTGTAAGATAGGAGCCAAACTTCATTCTTCCATATGTAATTATCCGGTTTTCCAAACACATTGAAGAGACTATCCTTTTTGCACTGAGTACTCCACTGTCAAATATTAGCTGACTGTATATGTGTGAGCTTCCCTCTCTGTTATCAGTTTTGTTCCATTTTTATGCTAGTACAATACCATTTCGATTACTATAGCTTTGTGATACAGCATGAAGTCAGGAAATGCGGTATTTCTGGGTTTGTTCTTTCTCAGGGTTCCTTTGGCTATTCCTTTGCCTATTCTCTTGTGGTTCCATACAAATTTTAGGATTTTTTTTTTCTCTTTAAAAAATACTGTTGGATTTTATTAAGTAGTACATTGAATCTCTAGAGAGATGGCTTTGGAAAAAATGGACATTTTAACAATATTAATTCTTCCAATTCATAAACATGGGATATCTGTCCATTTATTGTGTCTTCTTCAATTTCTTTAACCAATGTCTTAAGTTTTCAGTGACCAAATCTTTAACATCCTTGGTTACATTTATTCTTAAATTCTTGTTTTTGATGCTATTATAAATGGAATTATTTTCTTTTCAAATATTTCATTATTAGTGTATAGAAATGCAACTGATTTCTGTATTTTTTTAATCTTGTAATTTGCTACATTAGCTTATTAGGTTTTGGTCTGGTCTTTAGGATTTCCTACATATGAGTTTATATCATTTACAAACAGAGACATTTTTGCTTCTTCATTTCTGATTTGGATTCTTTTTTTCCCCCCCTTGCCTAACTGCTTAGCTAGGCCTTCCAGTATTTTGTTGAACAGGAGCAGTATGAGTAGACATGTTTTTCTTGATCCTGATCTTAGAGAAAAAACTTGTAACCTTTCACCTTTGAGTATGATGTTAGCTATGGGCTTGTCATATATGTTCTTTTATTATGTTGAGGTACGTTCCTTTTACTGAATATACAACTCATTGGGAGGTTTTTTTTTTATCATGGAAGTATTTTGTCAAATGCTTTTTCTGCATTTATTAGATATGATCATATGATCTTATCTTTATACCCACCTAAATTTCCTTATCATAGGGTCACTTGGTCACATCTTAGTGTTTTCTTCCAAACATGCTTTCTCATTTTTTGCAATATGTATAGGCTGAATTTTTCCCCAAATTTTAAGTTCTGTTTCCTTTTTTATTAATAATTCTCTTTATTTTTTAATTTAAAAAAATATTTTATTTTTTATTTGACAGAGGGAAAGAGATCAAAGTAGGCAGAGCAGCAGGCAGAGAGAGGGGGAAGCAGGCTCCCTGCTCAGCAGGGAGCCCGATGCGGGGCTTGATCCCAGGACCCTGAGATCATGATGTGGGCCTAAGGCAGACGCTTAACCCACTGAGCCACCCAGATGCCCCAATAATTCTGTCTTTAAATTATTTCTCTCTGCTCATGTTTTATGATAAGCATTCAAGAGAAACCAGGCAGCTTTTTCTATACTTTGCTCAGAAATTTCCTCAGCCAAATACTCAGTTGTATTACTTATAAGATCTCCCTTCCACAAAACATAAGGACATAAACAAAATCCAGCCAAGCTCATTGCCACTTTATAACAAGAATTGCCTTTCCTTTTGTTTCCAAAAATATGTTCCTTATTTTCATTTGAGACCCCATTAGAATGGCCTTAACCATCCATCTTCCTCCCAACATTCTGTTCATGACTACTGAAAGAATCTACTTATTCCTTAACAAGACTGAGGTTTTTTCTACAACTCTCCTTTTGTTTTGAGTCCTTAGCAGAATTGCTTTTAATGGTTTGTCCATAGCAATGGAGGGTTTTTCTAACATGTAACCTATATATCTGATAAGGGGCTAATATCCAGAATATATGACTAATTCCTACAACGTACTAACAAAACCCAAATAACTCAATTAAAAAATAGGGAGATGACATGAATAGATATTTCTTCAAAGAAGATACATATATGGCCAAGAAATGTTAAAAACAGATGTGCACCATCAATGCAACAATGAATAGGATGGCCACTAACAAAAAAAAGTAGAAAATAAAAATTGTTAAAAAGATGAACCTTTGTACACTTTCGGAGGGAATATAAAATGTGCAGTCACAATGGAGAGCAGTATGGAGGTTCATTAAAATCTAAAACCAGAGCTATGATGTAATCCAGTAATCTTCAATGTATCTATCCAAAATAATGGAAATAGGATAATGAAGACAGATTTGCACATCCTTGTTCACTGGTACATTATTTGCAATAGACAAGAAACTGAAGCAACCTTAATATTCATCTATAGACTAATGGATAAGATTAATGGATAAAAGATGGTATATACATAAAATGGAATATTATTTAGCCTTAAAAAAGAAGGAAATCCTGTTATATGCTACAGCATGAATGAACCTTGAGGACATTATGCTAAGCAAAATAAAGCAGAAAGACAAATAATTACATGATTTCATTTATATGAAGTCTCTAAAGTCAAAACTTTTAGAAATAGAGTGTAGAACAGTGGTCACCTGAAACCAAGAGAAGGGGGAATGGGAATTGTTCAATGTGTACGGAATTTCAGCTCTGCAAGATGAAGAAGTTCTAGAGCTCTGTTGTTAACAGTACTGGGCTGTACACTTAAAAATGGTTAAGATGGTAAATTTTATATCTGTTTTTCCACAATAAAAAAATAAAAATTTGGCATAGTGTCGATTTCCTAAGGAAGACGGTTTTGTTTTTGGTCATTGTTATTTTCTTTTCTTTTTTTTTCTTTTCCTTATTTCCTGGGAGAATTATTCCTCTTAACTGAAAATGGCTTAAAGTTACTTTATTCTTCTGAACTAAAGGACCTCATACAATAGCTCATGAGTTAATTATTGTTAAGTTTGTTAATTTGAATTAAGCTGAACTATAAGACAAGAGAAACTTCACTGTCTTGTGCTTATTTTGGTTTAATTGTTAATAATTTGAAGCACAGCCTTTTAAATTTTTTCTGATCCCATTTCAACCTATTTCTCCAACACAAACAAACATAAGAACTAAACTGTAAAACTAGTATATTATTATTTACAGTTAATGGGTATATATGCATGGCTCTGGGGCAAAAAAGATAAGATTCACAGCTATATATACAGACTTAGACACCTACCAGTAGGCTGGTCCATGGAAGGACGAGTAATAGATTTTGCCTATGTTTGCAAAAATTGCTCATATAAAGAACATGTCTCTTTCTAGCTTAATATCAGATGTTCTTTAAAACTGCAAAGCCAACACAATGTTAACTTCAATTTAGTAGTTCTGCAATATGCTTATCAAAATTAATATTGTCTTTACAACTTGTAGTGATAATACAAAAAAATAAGAAAATTTCCCATAAAATGGGCCATCCTCCTGGATATTTAGAAAGCACTCTCTTGGAACAGACATTCCTAATATTTATGAATCATTTGTGACATAAATTGCATATATCTACGAGCTTTGTGAACTGAATTTGGTAACAATAGTAAAATAAATAACTGAAGTAAAGATTTGCAAGCTAAGAGATCATCTTTAGAGTGCAAGGCTTGTTACTGCAGATGCTATTAAAATAGAAATCTTTCTGTAAGAACAACTGCAGGAAAAAATTTGAGTCAATACTTTAACATATGCCGGCTAATTAAATTATATTTTGGAGTTTGCTTTGGATGTGTCTGACTTCTGTCATTCTAACGTACAATAGATTTTAATAGATGCACTAAAAATACTATCCTAGGTCAAATTCATTTTCAGGGCACCTGTGGCTTAGTCCATTATACATCCAACTCTTGATTTCAGCTCAGGTCATGATCTCAGGGTCATGAGATCCAACCCTGCATCTGGCCCCATGCTTGGTGTGGAGCCTACTTAAGATTCTCTCTCCCTCTGCTACTCCCTGCCCACCCCCACCCCCCACCAATTAAATAAATAAATAAACTTTCAAATCCGTTTTCCATTTACCGTCTGGTTTTTCCTTTGGTAGAGATATTAAGATCTCAATTTAGCAAAATAAGTTTTGTTTGTGTATTAAAATGTAGGACTATAACTTTGAAACTCTTTTCTTTTATTCAAAATAATATTTGTCTATAAAACATATTTATTTTAACATTTCTAGAGACTCTCTTTTAAGCCCATTCGTCCATAAGGCACAGATGGTTTAAAAAGTAAGTGAGTTTGTAAATAAAGTAGCACTTCTCTTTGATCGTCCACTGCATTGGGAGTTAAGCATGAGGTTAAGCATAAGGACTGTTTTCTTATTTACCACTTCCATTTTTCTGTACAGTTTTTAAGCCTTTAATTTTATCCTCTTCGTTCATATTTGCTGGGTGAAATGTCTTATTACAAAATATAAGGAGAATACTAATAGTCTTGGCACTTTTAATCTAGAATAGGTAAAAAATTCTTATAACCAATTACTTGTACCATTTTTAATTGACTTTGCTCATTTTTAATTGCTCTTTTTCTCTGCCATTAGTTTGATACTAAGAGCACCTAAACTGCATACAGTGTAAGCCATTCAATCCACCTGAAATATATGGCTATATACAGGAGATTTAATTTTCACATTGTTACCTCCTGGCGTCTTGAAATCCACTGAATGATTTTTAAGACTCAAAAATTACTTTCAAAAGAGAATCAAAGTGTGGTCAGTTGGAGCTGGTGATCCTAGTACAGTTCCTCTGTGGTCTGCTTTGGCCCAAGTTATTGGAGACAGTGAGAGGAAACACACAGATGACTTTCCAGTTCCCCCAAATGCCATTAGATTTTTCATTGTTTTAGACATATGTTGGCAATTACCTTTATGACAATGATTTAATCTAATGAGGACAATAACAGTGTGCAAATGGCAAAATACCAAGAGTCTACTATTGATACATAGCCATTATAGACTCAGGTTAGACAAGTATATAGGAAAGAAATGTAACTGTTTGCATGATTTTTAATACATGTTTGGTTAGGGATTTTGACCAAAATAATTTCTACCTTTCCCCTGACCTGAGACCCACACACCTAGATGTTTTTGGTTCTCTATGGACTGTGGACATGGGATGAAGTCAGGTTTCAGTGCATTCTTGCCCCACCTTATGACTGAACACATTTATCTTTGGATGAATCACGAAATAGCTTTTAAAATTCTAGATCAGTGTACAAAGCCTGATCCTATAGTATAGCTATGCCCCACCACATACAAACCTTTTTTTAGTGGAAAGTGGATTCACCTTGAAGTCAATCAGATCTTAAATTGAATACCAGGTGCAATATTTACTACCCATATAATCTTGAGCACTGTGCTTTAATTTTACTGAGTCTCGTTTTCTCCAGTAATAAACCAAATGGGAGGAAACACAGCTTACAGGGCAGTGTAATTATTTTATGGTGTAGAGTATGCGAGAGTGTCCAGTACAATATCTTTATGCAATAAACGCTTAATGGCCATTTCTGTTTCTCCTTTGCTTTCTTGCATCTAAATCATGGTTGAGAGGCAGCAGTGGTTATTAAGAGAGAAGCCCACGAGTTAGTTACCATTTCAATTTTGTTAGATAACAGAAATTTAAAGAGAAGGCAAAATGCAGAGAAAAAAGGACTGGAAGAGTCATAGATTGGTGATTTTGTTCTACCTCTGCTATTACTTAAAAATTTAGCTATGTATACTCTGAAAATCCCCATCTGCATAATGACAGATAGGGATTTGATACTCCTAAGTTATCATCCAGCCTGAGTATCTTTTGTCTGTCATGTAGTTCCTTGTAAATAAAAGCATAATTTAACTTGACCTGAGGTTTTCACGTCTAGTTAACTAACGAATCATCCAGTTACTAATCGGCTTAATAATAGGCCATTTATTTGAATTCAGAAAGATACTTGTAAAATAATGGGTTAGTGACTGGAATTTCTTGTTTTATAATTGCTTGTTAATTCTACTTGTTTGTTGCACAGAAGATTTGATGTCAGGTTATGTTTGCTTATTGGCATCTTCTCCTAAGGAATTTCCCTTTACCACATACTATCTTACTTCATTGTGTTTTGCTAATATTCCTACACTTACTCACCTTGGCCACAGTACCTTTTGGACTTTGTGGTTCTAAAGGAAGAAGAATAAAAATTTCTGTAATACAACTCCTCGTTTCCTCCCATTGACATTGATTAAAAATTCCTAGGGCTAATGGTTAATAGGGGTAGAGTGGCAAACATTAAAAAGGCATAGGGATGAAAAACATTTTAATTGAAGCCCTAAATTATAAATCTGTAGCCTGGGAGATTTAATATTAAACATCAGTGAATTTTCCTTTTAGCTTTTTCTGACCCACTCTAATAGGGACCATTCTTTCATTTTATCACTTACTTCCTCATGTTGGGGAGATGTCATCATGTTCTATATTGCTCAGTGTGAAATTCTGGATAAATAGAGAACTTCACATGGACTTTGGTTTAGTAGGTTTGCTGAGACATAAAAGAGAAGAACCTTCTCTTTGAATGCTTCATTTATGAACATCATGCACTTCTATAATTGAGTAGCTATGCACTTGCCCTCTCAAGTCTCTCATATTGATAGCCCTTCATAAAGTGAACTTGTTGTGATTGAAACTAAATAGTTCACATAATATGCAGATGTTAGTGCTTACCCAGAATTATTAACTTCTCCTATGAAGACTAAAATTATATACTCAGTAAATATGGAAACATTAATTTATAATACCTTTGGTACCTTTGTACCTTTGTAACTAATATTTTCATTCAATGCCCTGTGTGAAATAATAATATGTAGAGTAAGTACAATTTATTTGCTTCCAGAGAAGCATTCTAAGGACCGTTTGAAGCCAGGAGTCCCATCTGCGCTTCATAGATATGCAGTAATTTATTCCAGGGTTGTGTTCGTGAAAATAAATGCAAATATCTTCTTCACTGTGCATTTTTAACCTTGAAACAAAAAAGAAATAAAACACTGGTTCATCATGAGCCATAGGATCTGCTACTTTGAGCAATGTACTTTCTGTCACGTAATGAGATTGACTTTTAAATACTGTGATAACACTTTGAAGAACAGAAATAAAGAGGAAACGGTTGGACTTAGAGAGCTGCTGCAGAGCACGAGGGACTCCTGAAGGAATAAGGAAGAGTGTAACTTGGTGCACCTTCCTTTCCAACCAGCTCGATTTCTGAAGCCAAGGCTAATTAGGATCAATGATATCAACTTCAGAACATCCCAAAGCACTCCAAATAAAACAAACAGTAGTCAGAGAGAAGATTCCAAAGGGATAAATTCTGTGTTAGGGTGAAGTCTTAAAGATTCTGAATCTTTTCCAGCCGGGGTATTTGGCTTTGTTTTTGAATTCTGTGCTTTTTCCATCTGCCAGGACTCCCAATATTGTACCTTAGCACTGCTGGGGTTGAAAATTCATTTAAATGAGCCTAATATGTAATGAAATAAAAATTATACCAAAACCCATGAGTTATATACCAGTTTGCCTTGAGTTAAGCTACTCAAGTAACTCAAAGCTACTGTTAGTGGTTAAAAGAATAAGACATGCCATGGGATGTTATAAACCCTGTGGTGATATGGGCAGTGTAATTCTGTTACTTGCGAGATAAAGAAATAAAAGAAGAACTTACTCATTTTGCACAGCCAGTTTTGTGGCGCCCCCAACCAATTCAATTACCTAGCCAGTATTAAAGGTCACAGGATATAAAGGTGTCCAATTCTGCAATAGGTCGTCTGAAATCCCACCTAGAGCATTTATAAGGACAAAATTAATAGAAGAGAGAAAAATAGACCAAGTAAAACAACAATGAGAAAGTAGCTTTCCTATCTCACACCAAAAACAAACAAACAAAAATAAACAAAAAACACCCTCAATGTTCTCCAGGGTGACTACAAAGGGGCTTTTTCCTGGCAGCACCTGTCAAAACCAAGATGACTCTACCCTGGTAGAAAGACTGGTCAGTCCAAATTATGCCTTTCCTGTCTGCTGCCACCTAGTGGTCCATAAATAAATAAGTCATTTCTTTAGTTCAAGCCTTCCCGCCTTCTGCTGAATTACGTAAACCGTCATCAAATGCTTGCATTTTAAGGCCCTAGTGTAAATAAAGTAAACAGTTTTGATCGGATAAGAGTAATTGGAGCAAGAAAAAAGGAGAGATGCTTCCCCTGGAAGAAAGGGGCAGGTTGGTTGCAAAAACTAAAGACTGTTGGGTTTAAATGACAGCCTACCTGTTCTGCATTTCTGAGTGACCAGGGTTCTTGCCAGACCATTGTTTTCTTTAGATAAGTGCTCCTGCGAGCATGCAGCTGAATGTGGTCTGCTGAAAAGACAAGTATCATCAGCTTTAAGATAAGAGTTTAGAAACTTTACTTTGGTTTAATTCCAGTTAGTAAATATACAGTGTTGTATTAGTTTTAGGTGTACAATACAGTAATTTAACAGTTCCGTCCATCACCCTGTGTTCACAAGTGCACTCCTTAATCGTCCAGCCCCCCACCCTCCTCTCTTGTGGTGACCATCAGATTGCAACAACATGGATGGAGCTAGAGAGCGTCATGCTAAGTGAAGTCGGTCCAAGAAAGACAAATACCGGATGATTTCACTCATGTGTGGGATTTAAGAAACAAACGAGCAAGGGGGAAAAGTGGAAGAGGGAGTCAAAGCAAGGACCAGATTCTTAATTATAGAAACGTGTAGAGCAGTCTGGTATTACTAGGACATACAACGTGTGATCAGTGTACTTATTCCTTGAGTAAATATAGATGAGATCAGGTGCTGGAGATCTTTCTTTGTGAGAGTTTGCAGGACAAACTCTGTAGAGGTTGCACACAGTTGGAGGTCATGTGTGGTGTTTTCAGGTGAGTATTTCAACTGTAGCTAAAAAGTGTATGAAAGCCCATTTGTTTTCATCAAAAAATAATTTAAATTTAACCAAAACTTTACAGAATAAATTTTTAGAAAAGGCTGCTGATATAGAGCAAAAATGAAATTTAAAACAGAATCACTTGCTTCATGTTATCTGAAAGTTAAATATGGGAATCTTGGGCTTACTGAAGTTGCTTTAAAATTTTTTTCTTATCTTGCATCAATATATGTCTGTGAGACTGAATTCTCTAGAATAGATGCTTAAAACAAAATAAAAATGGGGCTTATAAACATTATTACAGAAACATCTTGTTGTCAATCTAACTTAGAATATTTATGTAAATTTTAAATTTAAAAAATTCATTTGTCACATCAAATATTAATATACATAGTGTTCACTCAAATGATATATATACATGTGTTTAATATGAATATTAGTACTTCATTCATAACTTCTGGTTAATAACGATTGTAGGGTGACAAAAAGTTTTGTGTAATAGCAATTCTTCTTTTAATTTCCCAGATGCCCTATTTTAAATAAACAAAGCTTATGGCATTTAAATTATTTTCTTTTTCCCTATGGTATGTTTTTCTACTTTTACTGAAATTTGTCTATTGACACTAATATTAAAAATTGGGAAGCTAATTATTTGCACGTTTTTGGATTTTGATCCTCATATTTATTGCATTTTATAAAATTATTGGTTCACAATGAAAATTAGAAAAAAACAAGCATAAAAGGTTCTGATAAAAACACAGTTCTTGGGGCGCCTGTGTGGCTAAGTCAAGCCTCTGACTCTTGATCTCAGCTCAGGTCTGGATCTCAGGGTCACGAGTTCGAACTCCACATTGGGCTCCACACTGGATGGGAAGCCTACCTTAAAAACAAAAACAAGCAAACAAAAAGCCACCCACATTGTTCCAGCTGAATGTGCCAGATTGAACTGATGTTTGGCAAATGGTTGGATAACGAAGACAGCCATCAGGTAGCACCACTAGGAACTAATGCTGTTACTCATTTATGTCACCTCAATCATACGTTCCAGCAAACCAGAACATTCCAGGCATTCAGTTCATCTTCTGCTATATTGCCTTAACTAATGCATAACTTGAGGGGATTAATTCTCTTGTTTCACTGGCATTTTGTTATGTTGAAAAATATTTGAAATTTATGAGCCATTGGTCTAGTGGGATTAGGAAGGCTTTATATAATAGAGAGGTTAGGTACTTGTTGTAATGAGATTTTTCCTGTAGGAAATCAAATTATTCAGAGACAGTCTAACCCTTATGGTTATTCAGTCCTCCTTTCAGTGCATAAGAACCAACAGATTTGTCTTTGCAAAGGCAAAGAATCGCTGCATGGGTCCAGTGAATTTATTGTCACCTTGAGCATCTATCCGCCACCAGCCCAATGTTCCAGCCATGGGCACTGCTCCTCTAAGGCTGGCGTTGCCTCAAGATGACTCTTTTCTGCATATATTATCTGAAAGGGGTAAGTAGTTGAGGGCCAGTGCATCAGGGTAACTGAAGTACTACTCAGAAGAGGAGAGAGTTTGGAGGCACTACGACAGAGAAGGGCAATTTCTTTAAAAAGATTTTATTAATTTATTTGAGAGAGTGAGCGAGAGGGAGTGAAGGAGCAGGGGGTGGGGCAGATGGAGAGGGAGAAGCAGGCTCTCTGCTCAGCAGGGGACTCATGGGGACTCTATCCCAGGGCTCTAGGATCCTGACCTGAGCTGAAGGCAGATGCTTAAGTGACTGAGCCAACCAGGCACCCCACGAAGGGTATTTTTTAAGGAGTATAGTACAAGAAAGTTTGGAGCCTAGGTGGTTGTTTGCAGAGGATGAACTCACGTCTTTTGTGAACTATCAAAGAAGCCGGAGATTCCTGCATGTAGTCGAGCGGATAAAAACATGGACTTGTCATGTTCACCAATTTTCCCTTCCTCCAGTCCTGCTAAGATTGTTACCTAATCTTGCCAAGCCTACATTGTCTCAATTGGAAAACAGGGAAATTCTATACCTCCAAAGGTTGTGAGGCTAAAATGATAGAATTCATCTGAATCATATGCTGTGTGTTCCACTAATGTCCCATTGCCAGAACTACTGCACACTTGACCACAGGTTTGCTCATGGTAGATGAGATGCTTATGCACTCAGGAATCTCCTGTGCACGATGTAGGATGTAGGAGTGCTTCTGGTTACAAGTAACAGGAAACTCAAATTAGCATGCCTTAAACTCATAGGAGTTTGTTTTCCTCACATAACATTAAATCTGGAGGCAGACAGTTTCTGCATTAATTCAGATGCTTAGCAACACAGCGAGGTGTCCAAACCTTTTTTTATTTTTCGCTCCTATCACCTCTAGTGTGTTGATGTTTGCCAACATGCTTTTTGCCAACATGGTCACCAAATGGTATTTTCATCTCCAGGATTATGTGCAATTGCCAGAAAGAAAAAAAGAGAAAAAGAATAAAAGACCCTTATCCTGGAAGGCTTTGTGTTTTTTTATACAAGATGGAAAGCAGCTGAGAAACAGTTCTCTGTGAATATTTCAGGTCTGCAATATCCAGACCTTCTGCACAAAAAGAGTATTTGAACAGCAAAGGTTTTGCAAGCTAGAGCCTCACAGACACTGCCCTCCTCGCTCATATCTAGACACATTTGTTTAATATAACAAGGGATTGACCTAGAAGCATTCCCCTACCCTTTCCAGACAGGATCTGTCCACAGTCCAAAGTAAAGATAAGGTCTCTCTATCTATCTACTGATGAGCATGGTCAGATTGACTAACCTGCAGAAGCTCCAAGTCTTGAAGTTTTAGGGTTCCTCTCTTGAGGAGCAACCAACTGCATATGCATGTAAATCTCTGGTCGCATTGCCCTGTGGGAGGTGGAATGGGGGGACTGGAGCAAGGGGTCTCTCTGGCAGCTTCATGTTGACACGATTACTGTATGACACAGTTCCCTGCCCTAGAAGCCTTGTGCTTTTCTATCAGAAAATGTATATAAGATGTGGCAGGATAGGGGCACCTGGGTGGCTCAGTGGGTTAAAGCCTCTGCCTTCGGCTCAGGTCATGGTCCCAGGGTCCTGGAACCGAGCCCCACATCGGGCTCTCTGCTCCGCAGGGAGCCTGCTTCCCTCCCTCTCTCTCTGCCTGCCTCTCTGCCTACTTGTGATCTCTGTCTGTCAAATAAATAAATAAATAAATAATCTTAAAAAAGAAAAGAAGCATCTGTGTGTATGATTGTGGGTAACCAACATGTGAGAAGTGGATGGTGTACCTGTTATCTACTATAATCCAGAAGCCCATTAATGGTGTCTGTGCTTGTCAGTACTGGACACTAAATTCCTTCAAGTTAAGGAATTCTGTCTAGTTTATATTAGAATACGCTTAAGAGCCTGTATAGATTCTTTTACATATAATGCTTATAATATACATATAATGCTATAATGTTTAATGGATGAATTTATGTTAGCCAATAGCATCCTACTTCCAAAAATAATAAGTTGTATTCAATTAATTGAAATGCCTAAACTAAGCCAATAGGAAGGGGAAATAATATATCTAAGTCACTGAGTGAGAACAAAGTTCTGTTTCTGGCCTGGTTGATTCTGGAAGTTTCCTATATACTGGAAAAAAGTTCCAATAAATTACAATAATGCCATTTCATATAACTATTATCTTTCTTTAGTTTCAAGGTTGGTTTGGATGTTCCATCTCTACAAGCTACACAGGCACTTTAATATTGTAACTGTCAAATTCCTATATGATTTATAAACTGGTAGCTGAAACGTCAAGGATGTTGTCAAGGAAAATGTTCTATACTCTTTAAAAATGTATTTATAGTCAGAACTGAATAAATACGGGGGCATGTATTTATTCTTAGTGACTTTCTTGTCAAAATTTATTGGGCTTACTTGTCAGGTGAGCACTAATCTTATTGTCTGTGCTATAAAATCAACCTGGCATTGGAACACCAAGCTGTGCTATTCTATTACTGTGTCACTATTGATAGTACACATTTCTGAAATTGAAAATTACTAGGCAATGTTAGTAATGAAGCAAATGATGCAATGTGAGACAACTCAATATAATACCTCTGCATGAATGAATTGCTGTCTGGACTATGATATAAATTAATTCTAAGTGAATCACAACAAAAGAAATATAATAGAGCCAGTAGCAAAATTATAATTATCTTTCTCATTAATAATAGCAAATATTCAGATAGATTTATAGCTAGGAAAGATTTTGAATATTATTAATTTAATCTAACACGTTAGTCACAGATAAGTTAAATGGCTGATTGAGGCCACGCAACAGTAGTACTGCTACTGATGGTACCATATTACCATCGTGGCGTCTATAAGATACCCACCAGCCTGCAGTGGTTCCGGACTGAGTGAGTTTCCAAGAATTAACCATTATTTGTTGCTTTTATGCACCTGGTTATTGATGAAATGAGCAATTTGGCACATGTATGTGCAATGTGAAATATATTATAACATGCCAGTCATTCACAAGAAGTGAGTCTTGGCTAACCTAGAAAACTACTTTCCCTCAGTTTCTAATTGTGCTTCTCTATTCTGTGGTTCTCAAATGAGAAAGTATTTTCTTCGCCAGATGGATCCCACCTGATTTAGACAGGCAGGCCTACCTAAACCTGGAAACCACTGATATAATGCCTTTGACGTTTAAATGGATCCCTACACAATAAAGTTGCAAAAATATGTTAGCAGTTTTTATATTTACTAATGGAAGAGATTGACAGTTATTGGATATCTTTTATGAAATAAACTTTTTGACAAACACTTTATAGATGGTATTTATTAAGTTCTTATAATGACCCTGTAGGACTGATATTACTAATGATCATTTGACAACTAAAGAAAGTTGACGTTTGGAAAACTTAAGTAATCTGCATGGAGTTTCTAAAGATATACGATAATGAATATTGAGTAGAGATTCAGATTCAGGACTGCTGATCTTCAGTGTCCTTTCCATGAAAGAATTACCACTTTAAAAAAAAAAAAATTATTTATTTATTTATTTGACAGAGAAAGAGAGATCACAAGTAGGCAGAGCAGCAGGCAGAGAGAGAGGGGGAAGCAGGCTCCCTGCTGAGCAGAGAGCCCGATGCAGGGCTTGATCCCAGGACCCTGAGATCATGACCTGAGCTGAAGGCAGAAGTTTAACCCACTGAGCCACCCAGGCACCCGCCAGAATGATCATTTCTTAACACTAAAATATTTTCAATAGGAAAAGAGCTCTATCTGATACGCTGCCATCAAGAGTATTGTTATGTACTGTCAATAATCAAAATTGTACAAAACCTACAAACTTATGAAGGAAACATGACAAGAGGAACAGTCACCATTTCCTTAGAAAATGAGGTGCAGAAGCCTGGAATAGTGCCTAATCCTGGAAAGTGCGAGGGAAAAAGAAACTTTACCCAAGTATCTTTAAATTACAGACAACTGCAGACACATGGTTGGGCAATTTAACATGGAGATTAACCATCTAATGTGTAAGGTGTAGCATGCGAACATTCGGTAGCAGTGTCTTCATTAGACAGACTTCGCTGCTCACATGCTAGATCACACACCCTTACTTGAGTCCCTTTATCAAGTGCCACTACGGTCATCCTGTGGCATGTGCTCTTGGGAAGGCAGAGGGATTCCTGTGGGATTGTCTTCACCCTGATTGTGCCTGGTAGGTGGATAAAACGATGGTTGTTCTTCCATGTCAATTAAATTGTGGCTTCTGTGCATAGGATGTCGTTTCAGGAGAGGCTTTTCTGACATAGAAGACAGTATTAAGTCCCTTACTTTTGATCACTGCTGACCTGGTATATATTAGAAGTACTGACCTGGAGCTGAAAGGCTTGGTTTTCCCTCACCATGTACTCTCCCAGAGCCATCCACTATCCTGGATACCCATAATTACCAAGCTCTTTGACCCATCAGGGGCCAGACTCCAAAGGAAAGTTAAATAGTTTGTTTTCTAACAATACCCTGGAAGCAGAATATAACTCTGTAAAACGTTTCATCCATGAAGGGCAATCATGGTTCCACTCATTGGAAAACAAAACAAAACAAAATAAAACAGAGCATTGGTATCTCATCACATAAAGAACGCTTATTGCATTTTGAAGGAAGAATTATATTCACCCTCTGGGGTTAGAGAACCCAACACATAACTGTGAGCAGCATTTTATATATGACTGAATCTGGCTGTAATTGACTGGACAGTCAAAATTGCATGCAGCCAGGAAAAATGTCAACTTTAATCTTTCCAGAACTGCTTCAAAAGAGAATTAAGTGAAGAGCAATTTTTATCAGAATTAAGCCAATACTGTAGGATTAAAGTGGAAAACCTTAAAGTGACAAGAGAAATGGGCAGGTATGTAAATGAACTTTTAAAGTGATTACTCTGCAGTAGGCACCGTTGTTATCTAATTGTTATAACAAATCTGTGAATCAGTTCTGTTTTGTTTTGTCTTTTTTTAAAAATTATTTTAAAGGAGGAAACTGTCTCACAAGGTGAAAGAAGTGGCTTGAGCTTCCCCAGTGAGAATGTAGCTGAACTAGGTTTTACATTCAGATCTCTTTTTCACCAAATTCTACAATTTTTCATTCTTCTCTTGGGTTGAAATACATGAAATGTCCTATTTCATGTATTATATATCCTTCAGGATGCCAAGATAATAACAGAGAGAAATAGGAATTCCTAAAACTCTTCACCAAGCTCTATTGCAGTCTCCAAGAAAGGGGATACCTACCGTCACACATTTTGTGTGTGATCCTACCAACAGGAGTCGTATACCGCTGCCGTCAGACTCTCCTGGGGACTGATCAACGATGCAAATTCCTCTATAGACCAGATCTCTGACCCAGATTCTCTGGAAATTCTCTGGAAACTGACTCTGCATGTTCAACAAGATTCCCGGGCAATACCTGTGATCACACATTTAAGAACCACCTTTGTATGGAATGTGAGATTGTGGTTGAGTGGGCGAGGCCGACTCTCCTTGTCTCCGGAATAAATACCACTGACGCTAGTGCAAACACCAGTACTCATGTCACATTGGGTATAGCTGGAAGCCTCACAGAGAACTACATGAGCATCTATTAGGTGTTATTTAAAAGATGACAAGATATTTTCAGAGGTATTTAGATATATCTTAAAATGTCAAAATATCTTTCTCTCTGCTGAGCAAAGTAGTAAAATCTCTACACCAGACTTACCTTCATCATCATCATCGTCGTCGTCATCATCGTTGTTGTTAGTCTTGAAGGTTTTGTTTGAAATTTAGCTGCTCTTACATGAGATCCTGCTTGTGGAGTATTTGAAAGCACAGAGCCCTGTAATTCCGCATTTAAAAAAATGTGTCCACTCTTGCAGTGTGGTGAGCGATCAGCCAATTTGGGAACCCACTGCAAAAGTACCACAAGACAAGTGAGCCGCTGACATGGTCAGAAAGCACGCTGCCAGAAAGTAAAAGCAGGGAAGGGACAAGGGAATACTTCTTAGAGGCAGAGAACAAAACAGGCGGGCATACATCAAAGCCAAGTTTTGTGTTCTTCATGGTTTTGTCCCAGTCCAGATCCTACTCTCTACAGGAGATTCACTCACATCTACCTTTGGACTTAGGTGATAAACCCTCCACCTGCTTCTAAGAAAACTCTTGCACACAAGTGTAGGATATTTTTCTTAGGAGAAATGTTATAAGAAACTCATGGTTTCCTCTATACAAAGGAAGAGGGATTTAAATGCAGATCGTAAAAATGGGCTCTTACTTGACCACCAGCTATTCACAGGGACCTAAGTGATTTCTAAAAAGAATCGTGCCTTTTAATTTCTTGTTGCTGGTGACAGTGGTGCATATTCTATGTAATGTATAAATAAGGGATAAATACCAACATATTTACTTATATAATTATATATTTTATATATTGTATTACATATATAACATGTAAATATGTGTAAAATATCCTTCTGAACTTAAGCAACTGGAAATATTTGTACAATTATTTTTCAAATATGTTTGCTAACCAGTTAGGCATTTCCAATGTTTCCCATTGAGAGTCACATCAAGATTAAACATTGTTTCCTTACCACAGTGTTCTTGATTATAGCTGAGATATACAGACAATTATAAAGTATTTAAATAAGCAAATAGTTTTAGAACTATATGTTTAAATAAGCAATAGTTTTAGAGCAATCCAGTAGATTTTATTATTTGTTTGGTTTTCCTTTCAGATGACTGCATATGACTAAGCAAAATTAAAATTATGCAAGAATCAAACACAGTTGTTCCACTGAAGGGCTTTATAGAGTTTATTGGATTTGAAAGATTATTTTCCAAGCTGGTTTAGTGTTCACTGGACAGGTACTACACCTATACTAAATATAGGCCACAATGTGTTTTCATATGAAATATGTTTGACAAAGGAAGAGACAAAGTGTTAGGTTAGATGATACGGGAAAAAGACTTTTAGTTAGGGGGACATATCCTGGGCTTCAGATAGATAAAGCAGAGAGAAAGGAAAGGCATCAGACCCCTATAAACCCATTTCATAAGAGTGCTTTTGTACTGAATAGAGAATACATCTGTCTCTCAGGTATCTGCTCCAAAGGAATGCTCATGTGATCAACAAAACCAGCATTTTTCATCAGTCACAACATCTGTGTTAGTATGGCTGCACTAAGTTCTGCTGCAGTAACATACAGTCCCCAAATCTCAGTACCATGAAAAAATCCCGTTTTATTTCTCTCTAGCTCTGTGCATCCATCATGGGTCAGCAGGTGGCTCTGCTCTGCGTCATCCATGCTTTCACTCTGGGACTAAGGTGATGGACTCTTCTTGTACCTTTGCTAGATTCTGCAACATAGGGAAAGAGACCTGAAGGTCATGCACTGGCAACACAATCCATGGCTTAAAGAAGTTTTCTTCTCATAACTTTTTGGTCAGAATTGGTCACATTGCTCCACCTAACAAGAAGGGAACCAGGAATTGAAATGCTTCCATGTGCCTGGGTGGGAAGGGATAAAATATTTGCAAAATTCATGACTAATATGGCATTTAACTCATTTGCTACTGCCTTCTAAGAAACTAGGGCCATTGACTTATTATGAAATCATTAATTAAGGGAAATATTCTTTTTTTTTAAGATTTTATTTATTTATTTGTCAGACAGAGAGGGAGAGAGAGCGAATGAGCACAGGCAGACAGAGTGGCAGGCAGAGGCAGAGGGAGAAGCAGACTCCCTGCTGAGCAAGAAGCCCAATGTGGGACTCGATCCCAGGACACTGGGATCAAGACCTGAGCCGAAGGCAGCTGCTTAACCAACTGAGCCACCCAGGCGTCCCAAGGGAAATATTCTTTAACCAAACTTTTTTTTACAAAACCCTATTTCTTAGTTGTAACTATAAAATCCTATTACCATGCTGAAAACTTTTGGAAAAACAAAAAGAAAAGTAAATTTATTATGCTGAATGGACATGTATACATGCCCATGGTGGAGTGATGTGTCAAATATCTGAAAAAAAAGTTTTACATTTTGAAATGTTATATCCTTTTTAATGAGAGAGCAAAGCCACCTGGCCTGACCCTTATTGCCAAAAAATTATTAATTAAAAAATATTTAGTAGGAGTTATGATTATTTCTACAATAGAGGATTTAGAAATTTTGTTAAGGTTCCTTATCATCCACAAATAATCACTGTGTATTTTCTGTAACAAATATCATACATATGTGTCCACATTCAAAAGCAGAGTATGAAAGTGGGGCTTTATCTATGCAACACCATACAAAAATTTTCCTTCATGGAATTTATTTAGTTAGCACCAAATAATTATTGTATGTTTTTACCTTAAAAACAAGTATATTATTTATCCATTTTAACTGAAAATTGACACTCCCACAGAACACACACATATGTCCATTTATTTATATAACCAGAAAGAGAGTAAGAAAGAGAGGAGACAAAGTGAGAGAAGACAGGAGCAGATCAAACAACAGACTGAAATATTGATATAGTGAATGTAATACTTTATAATTCTTCCCCAGTATGCTTTTTGGTTCTTGAACAAGTCATTTTTAATGTTTTCTCCTCTGTAAACTGAGTAGTTATAGCTTTCACAAAAAATACAATGTGAGGAAGTATGTTAATACTGAAACAACAATTAGCTTGTAGCAACTGTATAATACTCTAAGAATTAATGAAAAAGCTCAAATTGGGTGACAGGACAAGAATTAGTTAGCTGCATTTGCTTTTGACATATAATTGAAATGTCAAATAGGAGTATAAGATATCAGAAATTATACCCAATCAACAAAATAGCTTATTTGCTGACTCTACTGCAGAAGAGGGCAAGTTGGCATTTCTCCCAGATCCCCCACTTTGTGAGGACTTATTTTCTGAACTGGAAGTGAAAAGACTATGTTAGAGAATCAGGTTTCTTGTTCACTAGTTTCCACTTCCCGACTTTAACACACACACGTGCAAACACATACACACACACACACACACACCAACAAACATACAGATCAAATGACTAAATTGGTCTTTTAGCAAAACCACAGCCTTTTGTTATAAAAGTAGACACTGTCTCTTTTGTTCATCTTGTCAGTCTGATTTTTTAAATGGCTTCCTTAGAATTATATTCCAAATTTACTTTGTCAGTTCCAAAATAGCACACACCTAGTACTGAACTATTATGAATCCAAGTTTAGAAGGAAAACCTACATCTATGTGACATAAACTCTCCAGAGCTGAATTCCAAGTTATCGCTAAATAAATAAGGTGATTCCTTCCTAAAAAAGATAGCATTTGGGGACGCCTGGGTGGCTCAGTTGGTTAAGCAGCTGCCTTCGGCTCGGGTCATGATCCCAGCATCCTGGGATCGAGTCCCACATCAGGCTCCTTGCTCGGCAGGGAGCCTGCTTCTCCCTCTGCCTACCACTCTTTCTGCCTGTGCTCGCTCGCTCTCTCTCTCTAACAAATAAATAAATAAAATCTTAAAAAAAAAAGATAGCATTTGATAAGAACCTTGATAAGAATCATGGAGAAAGTGTCAAGGGTCAAATATTTGAGGATGTCTCAATAATGATGTGATGAAGCCAGGAAAATCTAGGAAATCACTTATGGTCCAGTCTGGCCAAGAGATTGAAATAGAAAAATTAAAAAGAACCACATTAAAGTTGAGTTGTGTGGTTAGGGGGTTGTTTTCATGGGATTGGCAATAGTGAGCCATGATACATTTTGGAGAGGTGAGTAACTTGATTGAAACTCTTCATACTGCTTTGTGTTCCTTAACCAGTGAATTTTTAGTCAAATGAGTGTAGGGACTATGCTGCTTTTGATTATAGATCTATGTGTGTTATATGTTACAGGACATGTTACATATTAGGCTTTCAATTCAGATTTTTTGAATGCTGAATAAAGGAAGACTATTTTAATGATTGTATGGGAGACAGATTAAGATGGTGGAGATAGAAATGAGGACAACTCATGGAATACTAGAGACATGTTTTGAATACGAAGGACATAATGAAATATAGGCGATGACTCTGTCCAAAACCGGGTTGAGTATGATAGCTACTAGTTGCACAAGGCTAAATTTCAATGCAGTAAAATTAAATAAAACTTAAAATTCTACTTCTACACCTTAGTTACACTAGATGATTTCAATTGCTCAGTAGTTACACTTGATTAATGGCCACCATATTGGACAGCACAGATAGAGGACATTTTCTTCATTGCTGTAATTTCCATTGGACAGTGCTGGTCTAGATTACACTTTGGGAGGAATCAGCCCTCTTGTAAGACAGTCCATTACTTACAACTACTTCTTGTTTAATGTATCATGTCCTTTGGAAAAAAAAATATTGCTAGAATATGCTGCTCGAGCAAAGTGAAAGCATTTTAGACATCCATGAAGGACAGAAGCAAGTAAAAATATCCCCTTTTTGAAATGGTAAAACAAGGACACCAACCAAATGATGCTGGTTCCATTTGGATTAAAGATAATCTCCTAGAATGAACATATTATATGTAAACATCTTTTCCCAAATTCCTTTTATGGTACATGAAGTTGCCCCTACTTATATATTGAAGATTATTAAGAAGGCAACAGTTATCTTTTACATTAGGCCAAAATGTCAGTTTCAGAGGCAACATCAGTTATATTGATACACATTGATAGAAACAAAAGAAAATATTTAATAATAGTAGTTTGATAAATTTTTCCTGGTCTTTCTAGTTTATTCTTTGAGAAAAGCAGTTAAATACACAAGGAAGAATGACATACTCTTGTGAGGTGTCTATCATGCCAGGAATCCGGCCTGGGATAGGCTGAGAGCGGTAATCACAGGCTCCTCAGGACTTTGGGTACTGAAGTAAAGTCACTACGGGGCTATATCTGCATTTCAACAAGGTTACGACGTTTTGGCAGGGTATGTGGTGGAAGCCTGCAATTTGGTAGCATGTATGGAAAGTTTTTATAGGAAACAAAGAATATGAGTCCAGGTGTATTCATTCTTATATACACATAATCCCATTTTTTATGGCCATTTCTGACTCTTGTAGAGAGAAGCCAAACTACAGCACTAGTTGCAACTTACTTATCCTCAGACTGTCTACTTCCAGACCAACTTCTCAATGTGCCAGAATCACACTCCACTTAAATTGTAAGGAAATAGCTTCTTTCTTTTTTGGCTTAATGAAAAAAAAAAAGAAAGAAAGAAAGAAAGGAAGGAGGGAGGGAGGGAAAAAAATATTTGCCTTGTAAAAAGATATAATTGGAGAAGATATTTTTAAATAAAAAAGTCATAAACAGATCATAATGGCATGCTCAATCTGAAAGGATGATCAGGTGGATTTGAAAATATCTAGCTATCCAGATTAAGATTCCGTTTTACTTATCACCTTCAGAGATAGATACCTAACTCTTATATTCACTCTTACTTAGGACTTTAGAAGCTGTAATTCAATTTCTAAGCATGTGTCAGCATAGCAAATCATATTAGACAAAGCCATTCTTCTATTCGATAAGTATGTCTTGGTTCCTCTGTGCTGTGTGGTAAGCAATTCAAAAATGACACAGCAGGTAAATTGGAAGAGCTGATAAACAAATTCTGATCCATTTGATGTCCAAGCATGAACTCCCAGTCCCTAAGCCATTCCACCTGACTTGGGGTTATGGTCATGATGCTGAAGGTTTAGAGAAACCTGAGTTTCAGCAGCCCCTGCTGTTTCCTAGGCTTGGAGACTTAGCTAACTTATTCTACTTTACTAAGACTTATTTCCTCATCTGTAACATGGTAATAATCATAGTATCTACCTCAGACCATTATTGTTTTGAATAAGTTAATCCGTAGTTAGCATTGGGATCTACCTGAATATTGCTTTCCAGAAAGTAGTTTCTCCTGTTTTCTTCTAATTAGCATTATTTATCAAATATAAAAAAAGTTATTGAGTTTCTGTCATTTGCTACCTTAAATTCCTAATGGACATGGATGGTAAGGTGTTCACATGTGAAAAATTAACCTGCACAACAAAAAAGGGTATAAAAATAGACTGCCTGGGTGTGGTGCATAAACAATGAATCTTGGAACACTGAAAAAATAAATAAAATAAAAAAATAGACTGAAGTGCAAATGATCTTATAGGCTTTCAGGTCCTAGTGGCTGGAATGAGAGACTTAAGCTTGGCTTGGGAAGTTTCACTAAAGAGAGAAGAGTATGGGGGCATTCTGCTAGAAGGGTTCAAAGTAAGAAGAGACCCTGAGATTCTCTTGTGTTCAGGAAGCCACGACCGATAAGGCCTTGATGACTTCTAATCTCAATAAAGACTCAATTTATTTCCTATTTCAAAGTCTCCAAGACAAAACTAAGAGGAGAAAAATGATCACATCTAACCAGGCAACTTCAAATAATACCACCCTTTCTATGCACAAATGGCAGGTCATTTCCACAGTTCACACCTAATTCATTCTTAGGAGAAATGAGTGTTTGAGAAGAATTCATTGCATATCCCTCCATCTCAGTTCTGTACTTGGTCATATGACACACTTCCTGTAATGAATGAGCCACAAGGGCACCCAGCCTATGGAGTGACACTAAAGAATGCAGAGGTAGCCTGTCTTGGAATAGGGCAATATCATGAAACTCAATTGTATGGACTGACCCCATTAAAGATAGTGGTACCTTGCATTTCATTAGGTTCTTCATAGTTTATAAAGTATTTTCTTTTTTTTAAAATTCTTTTTTCTTTTTTCTTTTTTTAGATTTTATTTATTTATTTGACAGAGGGAGAGAGATCATAAGTAGGCAGAGCAGCAAGAAGAGAGAGAGGGGGAAGCAGGTTCCCCACCGAGCCGAGAGCCCGATGTGGGGCTGGATCGCAGGATCCTGCATCATGACCTTGGCTGAAGGCAGAGGCTTAACCCACTGAGCCACCCAGGCACCCCTATAAAGTATTTTCTAAGAAGAGTTCCAACACCTCTATCTATATAATCCTACAGTTAGAAATAGAGGTCTTTGGGTTTCTAACTTCACATACCTTCCCTTGTACAGTAACCATTTACAAACTAAAGATCCATATATGGGAGCTTGGTAATGAGTTCAGAACCTTGAGAAGTTTGGTAGGAGTGGCTGGGGGGAAGATAGAAAAAGGGTAGTTGAACCTGACACTCTGAAGGGGTGGCTGATGGGGGGGTTTGCCTTCCTTTACAACCTGCATTTGTATAAATAGACTATGTAGTCTCTATAGAGGGAGGTTCCAAAGAAGACAGTAGAGCAACTGTGGGATCCAGTGAAGATGGTTTCTCCCGCATGTTTAGTTTGGCAGAAGATAAGCTGTACAGTTGTGTTCGTGATTCAAGTCTACTGCTGCATATATATTTAAATTTGGCTATTGCCTTTTCTCAGTTAAAAAGAGTGATGTGTCAGCTTTAGGAAGGCTGCACTGGGAGTAGGAATTTTTAGAGTGTTCCACAATAAACCCAGCTTATGCTCAGCCATTTCAGGTTCTGAGTATATGTGACTGTTGACCAAAGTTTCCTATGGAAAATAGGGAGGAAAAAAGAAAAAGATGAAGTGATTGCACTGTTGGTGAACTTCATAACATGTTCCAAACTGGAAAAACCTCTTAGAGTTCACAGTGATTATGGTTGCCATTTATTTATTTATTTATTTTGAAGATTTTATTTATTTGAGAGAGAGAGCAAGCGCAAGTTGGGGGGAAGGCAGAGGGAGAGGGAGAAACAGACTCCCTGTTGAGCTGGGGGCCTGATGGAGTGTTCACTTCCAGGACCCTGAAATTCTGATCTGAGCTGAAGGTAGATGTTTAACTGACTGAGCCACCCAGGTGCCCCTATGCTTGCCATTTATTGAGCAATTGCTACATGCCAGGCACTGTATGTGCTACCACTATCCCATGAGGTAGATATTTCTAATATCCCTTTTAGATAAGAGGTAATTGAGGCATAAGGTTTAATGCAAGTATCCAAGTTCACACAATTAATAAACACAGAACCAGAAATGAACTCCTTTCCCCCCTTAGCTTCAAATGGAATTGAAGATATATTTTAAAAGTGGAACTAAAAGGATTGGCAGATGAACCAGTTTTGGGGTATGAAAGAATGAGAAAAGTGAAAAATGACGAGAAGACTCTTTATCTTGAAAACTAGAGTTACTATCTCCTGAGATGGGGGATGATTGGGAAGGTGCACCTGAAAATGAACAATTCATATTACACTTCAGATGCTTATTAAATATTAAATGGAGATGTCATATAGGAATTTGGCTTGAAGACTTCTGAATTTGAGGGAAAGTTTGAGGCTGAGCTTATAAATTTGGGTGTCATCAATTTAAAAATTTACTTCTATCCAGAAGACTTTCTGCTGTGATTGGAGGAGTAAATCATAATTGAGAAGGGTCTGAGGACTGAGTATAATACTCCACCTTTGGAAGCTCATGAAGTATTATGGATTGAATTGCATCCACCCATCAAATTCATGATGCTGAAGTCTTAACCCCTAAAGTGACTGTACTTGAAGTTGGGGCCTTTAAGGAGGTAATGAAAGATAAGTGAGGTTATAAGGGTTGGACCCTAATCCAGTAGGACTGGTGTGCTAATAAAAGGGAAAGACACCAGTTTGCTTGCCTGGAGAAAAGGCCATGTAAGGAGATAGTGAGAAGATGGCCATCTACAAGCCAGGAGAGGGCTCAGGAGAAACCGCACTGGTGACACCTTGATCTTGCATTTCCCATCTCTGTAACTGAGAAAAAGATTCTTTTGTATAAGCCACCCAGTCTGTGGTATTTTGTTGTGGTGATCCTAGCACATTAATACATGAAGAGAGCTCTTGGTCCAACAAGAATGACACAGAATCAGCCTCCAATGAGGTGGAGGGAAAACTGTCCAGGGGTGTTGTCCAAGCAGTGTCAAATGCTCTGATAAAGAGGGTCTTCAAATTGCTCTCAGCTCGGCTAAAGTTCAGACAGGCTTTTT